>PVJL010009912.1:0-53454 GCA_004026885.1 Lyroderma lyra | reverse complement strand
CTTTTATGAACTGGTAATCTATACCAAATATTTTATTAATACTACAAAATCATAAGCATGTATGATAATGACCTTGTAATAAAAATCTGGGCATAACTCAAATCTGGGCATTACTTCTGCCAATCACTGTACATTTAAGTTAAATTATATGAGTGTGGTAACAGTTTTTAAAGTATATAAGGCTTTTCGATAGATTTGTAAATAATAAACACATTCTTAAAAATTGAGATAAATCCAGTATAATAATAGTTAGCTATAAAATATCATATAAAAATATAGATGATAGTCGAGGGGAAATTTATTACACTTGGCTTTATATCAAGGTTACTTATTAAGTGGGTCAAGGCTCAAAAATACTCGGTCATAATTTATTACAATCCCAGCTAATACTCTATGAATGTCAAAGATTGGTACAAACTATCCAAGAATACCATTAAATGTTTGGGTCAAATGTCCAAAACTTAAAATCTTTAATAAATGAGATTTTGCAGCAAAAATGAAATGGCATTTACAGTACTCATTTAAAATAAATGATTTCTAGATAGTCCATAATGATAAAATTGAAATGGTAATTAGAAATTTCAATCATAAGCTTTAAGTTAATTCAGGCCTGGAGTTAATCTCAGAAGCTTTGGGCAATCACCGAAAGACACGACTTTCTGAGTTCATTGGCCTTTCGTGAAGCCACCACTCGTCAAACAAGATACAGAAGTAATGAAACCGTGGACAAAGCTTGAGCTGTAGAATGACTTACCTTTGAATTATATGTCCCAGGTTAGTTAAAACAATCATTTTTAAATGGTACTGAGAACATCCCCAGAGCCTTTTAAAATACAACAGGATGTGTTTTTGTTTTTGTTTGTGTTTCTTTGAAAGCATGTACTTTTGAACCTGAGGAATAGAAAGGCAGGAGTGTGGAGGGACAAAACTAAACAATGAATCAGGGGATAAGATTTTTGAAATCCAGCTTGTACTCAGAAATGTTTCATCTCTTAAATTAAAATAGTAATAAGATTCAGTTTCCAAAATTTACATTCATCTATCCTATGCTGAATCATCCCTCTTCTTTACCACCCCTGCCTCCAGGACTGTAATTATTTACAAGGGGATGAAGTTTGATGGGAAGCCCACGCACACTTTCCCCACTGCCCTGCCATGACACAACAGTCCACTCCTACCTGACTCGAAATTCTCAAAATTGGAGTCATCCGTGTCTAATCCCATCAGAGACTAGACACCGTATTTATCAGATGATCAAAACCATTTCCTCATGTCTGATGGTTTCTTAAGTTTGCTCATTGTCATCTTGTATGTCACCTTAAAAATACAAGTCAGAATGTCCACCTTTTAAATGGACATTCTGACTTGTATGTTTAAAAAAAGAAATAAGAATACCACCCCTCCTAAAACAAGCAGTAGTCCATCAAGATGAACAGGTAATGAATATCTTCCTTACTTTTCTCTGTAGCCAACGGAGAATGGATAGGGAGGAGTATTCAAATACTGCTATGCTTTTAAAAAAAAAACAAAAACAAAAACAAAAAAAAACATTGTTTTAATGGGTCTCAAAATTCTGTGACAGATTTTTAGTCAAGTTGTTGCCATTAAAGCAAATGTTTTCAACTTTGATGAAGTCCAATTTATGTGGGTTTTTGTTCGTTTGTTTGTTTAGAGTTTATGTTTTTGGTATTATATCTGAAAACTCTTTGCCAAACCCAAGGTCATGCAGATTTTCTTCTTTGTATTCTTCCAAAATTCTTCTCATTTTATATCTGTGAACCATTTCAAGTTAACTTTTGTACAAGGTATAAAAATTTGGATGTTTTTGCATATGAATGTTCAATTATTTCAACACCATTTGTTGCAAAATACCCTTTCTTCATTGAATTGTCTTTGCATGCTTGTTAAAAATTAGTTGACTATTGAGTATATATTTTTACATCTACTTTCAGACTTTCTACTGTTCCATTGATCTATGGTCCATCGTTTCACCAATACCATACTAGCTTGATTGCTGTGGCTTTATCATAAGTCGAAATCAAGTACTATGCTTCCTCTAACTTCATTTTCTTTTTTCAAAGTGATTCTAACTATAATAGTTCCTTTGTCTTTCTATGTAACTTTAAAATCAGTTTGTCTGTATCTACAAAATATCCTTATTGGAGTTTTATTTTAATTTATTAAAATTTATATGTGAGCTTGGGGATAATAAATATCTTAATTACATTAAGTCTTTCAATCCATAAGCACAGTATCTCTCTTCACTTACTTAGGCTGTTCCTTTTTATTTTGTTCTAGAGTATTTTTTAGGTTTTAGTATACATATTTTGTACATGCTTTCAATGAGAGTTATACCTAAATTATTTTTTATGAAACTTGTGGAAATTATATTGTTTTTGTTTCAGTTTGCAATTGAATATTGTCATATAAAGAAATGCTGGGTGCCAGAATTTGTAATAAAATTTTGCAGAGGAAAATGTAAGACAGTGATCAAATGTAGAACCATTTTATATGGGAAATATTTAAGGGAATTGAAGAAACTTTAGCTCAAACAGACAAAGACTCAAGGAGACAAGATACACTGTGGCAGCTCACTTCAAGCACTTGAAATAGTCTGAGTAACTTTAGTAGTCATGTATTTATTTTACATAAATAAAGTCTGAAACAATTTAATATTACTAGATATTTAATGCAAAAATAATTTTAATTACCTAATATGTTTAAAAATTCATTTGTTACAAACAAAAAAACCCATGGACACAATCAATAGTTTAATGTTTATTTGGGGACAAGTGGGTTAGGGAGGATGGAAAAAGGGGAGGGGGTGGGAGAGGAGGGAGGGGAAGCTAAATATAAGGTGATGGAAAGAGAACTCACATTAGGTGGTGAACTTATTATACAACAAGGTGACAATGCACTGTAGAATTGTACACCTGGAACCTATGTAATTCCTGCTAACTAATGTCACCCCAATAAGTCTAACAAAAAATAAGATAAAATATATAGATATTGAAAAAAATTAATTGGTTGCTAACTGAAACTCTAAGAAAAAAAAGATCTGTGATTATTTTATCATAGCTGTTCCTATCAAAAATCAGCCAAAGTAAATAGCCTGCATATTTCCAAGCTTTTAGAAACATGTTCTCTGAGCTTCCTGAATCTGTGGTTTGGTGCCTGACATTAATTTCCAGAAATTCTCAGTCATCATCATTTCAAATATTTCTTCTGCTCCTTTCTCTCTCTCTTCTCCACCTGCTATTCCCATTATGCATATGTTACACCTTTTGTAGTAGTCCCACAGTTCTTGGATATTGTGTTCTGTTTTTTCAGTCTTTGTTCTCTTTGATTTCTGGTTTTTGAGGATTGTATTGATGTATCTCTAGTTCAGAGGTTATTTCTTTTCCCTTGCTTTGTTTTTTTTAAGCTATATGCTGAGAAGCTTACATATCTTTCTTTAAGAGTCAGGAACTGTGGCAAATTTGAGATTTGACCTTCCCTAGAAGCTAATAAATTAGCTTGGCACAGCTTTATGGATGCTGGCAGAAGGCACACGACTCCAGAGTCAGAGACAAACATGCAGCAAGTAGCCTGAGGGTCACATTTGCGCAGTTCCCCCTTGTCCCCTTAGCCTCCCAGGGCCCTGCAGAGGGGTCCAAGTGGCTGCCACATACACAGCGTTTTCATCAAGCACAGAAACCTTGAGCTTAGAAAATATATATTTTATAATGGGCATTAAGCCTGCCTGAACTCTTTGCCCCAAATTAAATCATTATTCTTATGATACTGGACAATAAACAACCTGCTTTTTGCTCCAAGGGAAGACACTATTTCCATCTTCCAAGGCCATTTGCTGTACAAACATCCCTGAAAAGATAGTCCAGAACAAACATGGCCAATGCCTTTGCTCATAAGACACGCAGAAATGTGAGTGACCCATGCAGAATTGTGGAGGGGAGGAGGGAGAGGGAGACAGAGAGAGGAGGAGGAGGAGAAGGAAAAGGAGGAAGAGAGGGAGGGAGGGAAGAAGGAAGGAAGGAAGGAGGAAAAGAAGGGAAGGAGAAAGGAATTAAGAAAAAAGGAGAGAGGGATTGAGTTCAGCATTTGAAAGATTTTTATATATATTCCAAAGGGAGCAAATTACTTCTAGAGGTACATGTTGCCTAAATTAAACTTGTTCAGGTACATACACTAGACTTGGTATGAGCCCAGAGAGCAATACAGCATAGTTCTATGTATTTAAGTGACAAAAAATAATGTATAGTTAATGGGTTATTTAAGGAACAATTACTGAAAATATTTTTATCCTCACCTCCATGAGCAAGTTCAGATCAGATTATATTATCTCAGATATACTCAGCAATATGGGTTCCCCCTCCATCTCTGACTTTTATAAGGAATAACAATGAAATTGTCCTAAAAGTTTTTGAGATCTACATTTGATTCTAAATCGCCTTTATTCTAGAATATAAGCAAGACTGGGTGTATTTTGAGGCCTGATGGAAATAAGACCAAAGAAATCTATTTAGGATGAAAATGGTAGAGGATAAAGGAGCTGTATATAAGAGGAATTGGTGACAGTATTTTGTATAGCAAATGGATGCCATGCCTGCAGCGATAAGAGACTCTTGGCATAGATGTCAGTGTGGCAGGGCAGTATCGGTATAGACATCTCCCAGAACCAGCACTGATGGCACCTGCACTGGGCCTTACCTAGGTGCTACACACAGAGGACATCATCAGCAAACCACACCTTAGACACCGTTAGCAGGAATAGGGAGATAAATGTCTCTATGCAGGGTGGATGGTGGCAAAATCAGAAAAAAAAAACCTTTCTTTTTTCAATTGTTATTCTATTTTTCTCCCCAGATTGGAGTAACCTGGGAAACATGATTTACTTACAGATAAGTGACCTCATTTCTGAACACAGATATGTTTCATGACAAATTTAGAACTAACCTGATGACATTATTTTTGCCCCAAGTAAATACTGCCAATTCACAGAAACAGAAACATAAAATTTTAATGTGCAATACAATTTTAATGTGATTATGTATATTGTCATATATCAGAAATCTATAATATAAACTATATAAGATAATATATGTATTCATATAGTTAAAATTGGATCTATAGCTCCCTCGTCTGTTCACTTCCTTTAAATGCAGTTTCTCTTCTACCTGTTAGAAAAATTCATCTTTTTTTTTGAGATTTTTTATTTTTCAATTACATTTGACATACAATATTATATTGATTTCAGGTGTATAGCACAGTGATGAGTCATTTATATAACTTACTAAAGCCTCATTCCAGTACAACTGGTTCCCCTCTGGCTACAGTGTTGTTGACTATATGCCCTATGCAGCATTTTACATCCCTGTGACTATTCTGTGACTACGAATTTGTATTTCTTGATTTCTTCCCCTTTTTTACCCACTCCTTTAGCTCTCCTCCCATCACCCCAACAAATCTAGTACCCATCTGACAACACACAAAGTGACTGCAACTTTATTTACTATATTTCCAGGTTGTATTCTATATCCCCGTGACTTTTGCCTTGTAACAACCAAACTAAACTTCTCAATCTTTTTCCCTTATTTTACCCACTCTCCCATCCCTCCCCCCATCTTAAAGAAGTCCCTCTAACATTCTTTGTAGTGCTGGTTTGGTGGTGATGAATTTCTTTAGCTTTTCCTTATCTGAGAAGCTCTTTATCTATCCCTCAATTCTGAATGCTAGCCTTGCTGGATACATTATTCTTGGGTGTAGATCCTTGGTTTTCATCACATTGCATATTTTCTGCCATTCCTTTCTGGCCTACAAAGTTTCTGATGAGAAATCAGCTGAGAGTCAAATGGGTGTTCCCTTATAATTTGGTACTTGCTTTTAGAATTTTCTCTTTTTCTTTAACTTTTGCCATTTTAATTATGATGTGTCTCAGTGTGTTCCTGTTTGGGTTCATCTTGTTTGGAATTCTCTCTGTTTCCTGGGCTTGTATGTCTATTTCCTTCACTCAGAAAAATTCCAGTCAATATTTCTTCAAATAAGTTATCAATCCCTCACTTTTTCTCTTCCCCTTTTGGTAATCCTATGAAGCAAATGTTGTTACCCTTCATGTTTTCCCAGAGGAATTTCAAACCTTTCTTTTTTTTTTTTTTTTTGGATTCTTTTTCCTATTTGTTGCTGTGATTAGGTGTCTGGCTTTCCTTACAAATCACTGCTTTGCTCTTCTGCTTCATCTGCTCTGGTGACTCCTTTTATTCCATTCTTTATTTCAGTTATTGTAATCTTTATCTCTATCTTGTCCTTTATAATGGTTTGTATGTCTTCCTTTATGTTTGCTATCTTTCTGTTGAAATTATCATTGAGGTCCCTGGGTATTTTTGTAATCGCTGTTTTGAACTCTGTCTCTGATGGGTTGTTTGTCCCCATCTCTTCTACTTTGATTTTCTTTGTTTGAATTTATTTTGAGCTCCTTTTTTCTGGTTTCTTATTTTGGCAGCCTCTCTGTAGCTATTCTGCTCCTTAACCCAACACTCACTGCTGCAGTTTCTTTGGTGTTCACTGCTGATACTGGGCAAGCAGAGGTCTGGTAGGGAGAGGTGTCCAGGGTTCATGCCTTTGTTTTCTTACTGGGGCTGCAGGGCCATGCAGGTAGTATGGTCTTACACCTTTCTGTTCTCAGTTTGCCCCAAGGTCTCTGCCCTGAGCGTTGGGGTCAGTCCTGTGTGCTGGTCTCTCAGATCAGGCTGGTTGTGGGCTGAGAAACCTGTGCACAGCCCACTCTTTCTTTCTCCTTCCCAGCTGGAGCATTCGCCCTGTGGCTCCTCACAGCCCTGTTGCTCCCCCACCACTTGGAACCAGAGTAAAGTCAGGCCATTGCATCTCGCAGACCTGGTCTGCACCTCCTGGGGACAAAAGTGAGAGGTCTGGTTGCGATGTTTCATGGTCCCTGCCTCTGGGCCTCCTTTTCTCTGTCCCTTGTACCAAGTGAGGTCCATGATACTTACTTGCCACCTTTTTCCTCCTCCCTCCCCCACCAGTAGAGTTCCAAACAGGGACCTGGGCACCACCTGGTGCCTTTGCACTTCTTTTTTCTCCTCTGTTTACCCCTCTGCCCACATGCAGGTACTTTGATGCAATTAGCAGGTCTCTTAGCTGTGTTTGTGCATTGCATAGGGAGTACTTAGTTCATTATAGATATTTTATTCATTGTAATCTCCAGGGGAGTTTTTCAGGGGTCCCTCTCATGCCTTCATTTTGTTGCTCCTCTTAGGATAATTTATCTTGACAGTATTGTTTTATTCCAAAAATTTCAAGAGATTTTCTTTGGACAATCCATTTCTATTAAGTAACTTTTTTTTTTTTTGGCTAACTTAAACAGCTACAATGTCAGAGAAAAGAGGACAGACTCTATTACAAAGATTATATAATGTTTTTCATCAAAACCCTTGACATTTATTTTAATCACAAGATAGCTTTCAAGCCTATAATATTTTTAGTTTAAACTGGAAACTTGGCCCATATCACTCAAATACTGTTTTTCTTAGCTGCCTGTATTACATGTCTTGCACATAGTTCCATACATACTTGTGGAATGAATTAAACCACACACTGTTGATCAAAATGTTCTCAGAGTAACTCTGACAGTAAAAAGCAAGAATATGCATAGTCCTGTCAGAGACTATTGAGTTGGCTGTACTGATCCTGCCTCTGTCAGGGACGTAGGTTGTCATCTTGACACAAGGAAGGTCCATTTGAACAAGAACTCTGTTTTTCTCACAGCTGGTGCCATCAGTAAAAATATGATGAACATGGAGTCATTATCCAATACTTATTTGTTGAATGAATAAACACATGCTTAAGACCCACCAGGTTCTTGCTGCCTTCAGGATAAAGACAATACTTTTCATTATTGAATACTTGGTTCTCAATGGTCTTTCTAACTATGTCTCATGAAGAAACCACTGATTTCTGTCCTATAAAGCAGAACTGCTTTGCCCCAGGACAGTTCTTGGATATTCAAGAACACATTTACAATCTTTTGCTTGACTACCAAAAAAGACACATCACCACATTGTGGATAAATTTTACCAAAGTAATTTTCTGAAGGCAAACTCATCCCCAAGTTCTTCTTGGACATGTCTCCAAACATCGCTATAACAGTCAGAGGAAGCTAAGTAAGACTAGGATAACAAATAATCATAGTAGTCCCACCCCTGACCTCCGAAAGGATGGAGTTAGGAGAGCTTCTGGGTCGGTGAACATATGGAGATGTGAGGAGAGTGGTGCACTGGGAGAGGGCACGGAAACTCCACACCCTTTCCTCATACAAATAGTTGTCTATAAAACCTGCGGTTACTTTCTCTCGCTCATAGCATATACTCATAGCTGATCAATAGTGGGGCTTTATGCATAATAGCCACCCTCAGTCCGGCAGCACTGAGGCTGAGGGAACAGAAAACCACCCAGACCATGCCAGTCAAACTGATAGAAAGAAAAGCGAGAATGACAGAAAGCATGCTGGTCCTAGGCTTCTGCCTGGAAATGATGCACGATGCTTCTGCTCAAAATTTTATTAGCTGAATAAGTCATATGATCATACCTGAAATCCAACAACAGGCCAAGAATGTATAATTCTCTTCTGAAAAGGGACTGCAAATATTTTTCAGTACATTCTATCACCACATATACTGAAAAATGGAATGTAGAATGTCAAATCATTCATTTAATGATAGGCCTGTGAATCTATACCCAAGTTAATTCCACAAAGACTAGGGGAAAAAGCAATCAAACTATACCATTTTATTTTATACTTTAATAATTGCATAAATATAGTCTGAAAGTTCTTTTCACTAAAAACAAAATTTACAAAACTATTATAAAATTAATTAAAACAGTTACACAATTCCTTCCAAATTCCTAGAGAAGATAAAAGCAGATTAAAGAAAATTGATGTGACAAAAGATTTTTTAAAAGACATAGCAAAGATGTACAAAATATATAAAGCTTAACAAAACATAGCAGAATACTGCATATAGCAATTATACATACGCAAAAGGTTTAAAGTCCCATAATGAAAGGCAAATACCAGTTAAAAAGTAAAACCAACTATGTGCTGAGAGACAAACCTAAAGCAAAAGAAAACAAAAGAGGTAAAAATAAAGGGATGGATAATTTAAATTGTAAACACAAACAAAAAGAAAGCTGATAGTGAAATATCAATTCAGGTAGAGTTTAAATCAAAAAAGAATTAAATGTACTTATTCCCTTCTCCTTCCACTCTCAGCCCTGCTCCATCTACATGGAGTTCCAGGTTCCTGCTAAGCCAATGTCTCTGTTCGCTCCTTCCAGCTGCCATCATGACCATATACCCGGACCTCATCAGCCATGATGAGATACTCCCCAGCATATGCAAGATCTGGGAAACTGAGGATGGTCTGTGCCTGGAGGTGGAGGGGAAGATGATCAGTAGGACAAAGGGTAACATCGATGACTGGCTCATTGATAGAAATGCCTCTGCTGAAGGCCCCCAGGACTCCGGTACCAAAAGCACAGTAATCACTGATGTTAATACTGTCATGAACTATCATTTGCAGAAAACCAACTTCCTGAAAGAAGCCTACAAGAGAAGTACATCAAAGATTACATAAAATCAATCAAAAGTAAACCTGAAGAATGGAACAGAAAGAGTAAAATGTTTAATGATGTGGGCTGCAGAACAAATCAAGCACATCCTTGTTAATTTCAAAAACTACCAGCTCTTTATTGGTGCAAACATGAATCCAGATGACATGGTTGCTCTGCTGGACCACCAGGAGGATGGCGTGACCAATATATGATTTTCTTTAAGTCTGGTTTAGAGATTTAAAAAATATTAACACATTTGGCAATTTGAATCTATAACCTATTATCATCATTCCTGGTGCTGCTTTTTATCCACACACCAGAACTAGGACAAATGGGACTAATATTACCTTGAGCTCTTCATTTATTTTCACCTTGATTTATTTGGAATGGAGGCATTGCTATTAAGAAAAAGATGTCATATGAGTTGTATAAAAATACAAGCATTTACATTTATTTAAGAAAACGCCTCTTAGTTTGATACACATTTAAACCCATCTTGTGTAGTGCTCCTTGAGAAACTAGAGCCCAGTTGTAGACTACTATTATAAAGTGTAAGACTGTCTTCAGATAACTCCTACAGTGAAAACTACTTCTGGGACTGAAATAAAGATCAAAAATCTTAATTCTGAGTTAAAGTAAAGGGAAAGACCGTGCTCTCAGCAGAGCCAACATTTGAAGTGGATTCCTTAGACATTTCATCACCTACAAACTGAAGTTAACTCTGCGAGCAATCACCAAAAGAATAAAAAGAGATTAATACAGTTGGGGAAAAATTTTTTAATGTGATAGAGGATAATTTAATAATGATAAAAATAACAATTCAGAATGGAGAGGAAATGGTTATTAACTAATATATATCAGATATGTCTCCACTGAAGAGAAGATGACATCTTCAGTTCTTTGTGAAGCAAGGGAGCACAAATAAACCCATTACATAAAGTCTACATTTTTCAATCTGTCTCATTTATTTTTAAAAAATGAAATTCTGCTCATAGTATTAATTAAGTACTAGAAAGTTGTGCATTAGCTTATTGGCTGCTCAGAAACTTGAAGAAAAACAAAGTCACCTAGAAAAATAAAAATCTAAAGCCTGCTACAGTCAAATGTGGGATATGAATGTACAAGACCTGCTTAGAATAAATCCAGGTAAATAAATTGTGGTACTTCTCATAGTGAAATACTATACAGCAAAGAGAATATTCAATCACCACACACAAATATAAATGAACCTCACAAATATAATGCTGAATGGAAGAAGCCCTTCATAAAACTATGTTCAAATAAAAACAAATCTACAGTGTTAAAAGACACTGGTATAAAACTAACAGTAACCCGAACCTTAAATCTAATCCTCATTCTAACCCTACCCATAACCCTAATCCTACACGTAAACCTAACCCTAAATATAACTCTAAACCTAACCCTTAAACATAACCATATGCCCTAACTTTAATTTCAACCTTAACCCTAATTGTCACTCTAACCCTTAAACAAAAAAACAACAACAGAGGATGATGATTACCTTTGTGCAGGAGAGGGATGGTATTGACTGAAAGAAGGGCCCAAGGCTGGCTTCTGAAGTCTTGGCAATGTTGTTTGTTGTTTCTTGATTTCAGTGAGAGTTACAGGAAGGGGTTCACTTGATGAAAATGTATTAAACTGTATACTTACGATATTGCCCTCTTCTATTTAAATATGACATTTTATACTTCAATAAAATGGAAGGAAAATGGGTCTTGATCTATTAAAAATCAATTTTTAAGAAAAATCCACTCTCTAGAAAACACTTTCAGAACCCACAGCAATTGACATTTGTCCTGGGTGACATTTGTCCTATACCCAGGACAAATGTCACAAGGAAAAATTTGCAAACATTCAAATATGACAAATACCAACAGTGATGTTGATAACAGAATTTTGTATACATACATTTTGAATTCCACAAAGAATACCAGCAGAACCTGTTGATCAGTAAAAACTATTAATCCATGAAAATTGTTAGAGTTACTACAGAAAGGAAGGACACAACCTTGATAGAGTCTGAGTGATGTCTCAGAAGAGGAAAATCAAGACAAGGTATGTATAGGGTTTTAGAGCCTGGGCTAGGTAATTTTAGGGTGAGTCTTGGAGGGCAGGGAACTGGTTGGGATTGGTTAAAATTCATGACACAATAGTATTGGATTGATGAACACAGTGAAACTAGGACTTTGAAGCAAATTCTTGATAAGTATGCTATTTTTGTTGATTTACAATCTCATCCTCCAGGAACAATTATTTCCTGCACCAAGTAACTAAGCTCGATTGGCCCAGGTCCAGTACTGGGTAGTGAAAACAGGGCAAGTACGATTTGGTCCAGAATTGACTAGTATAGGCACAAAAAAGTATGTTGTTTTCAGTGATGTATAGTTATATTTTCAAATACAGAAGTGATATGTATATAGATATATATACAAAAATTATATATTCAAATACAAAAAATGATGTATGTATTTTCAAATACAAAACCTTTATAACCATAGAAAGTAAAAATGTAAATTAATAATAAATATTTAAAGTATTTGTTGTTCAAATATAAATTAAGAAATAATATTCATAACAATAAAGTTTTCACAAATAAAAACCTAAACATTAAATAAAACAAAACAAAAATAAAATTAGAAAAGAATCAAGGACCACCTTTTTCTAGACAATGAGCTGTAATTTGTTTCAAAGAATGCCTTTCCGGCTTACCTTTGTCTTTCTTAGTTTTACCATAAAGAGATTAATATTCTAATTCAGTTATTAGGATCATTTTCAGTTCTGAGGTTAATATTCTTATTTAGGAAGTCTTTGATTGAAGTACAGATTATTCTTGCAGTAGAAACTTTGGTTAATTGTCATTTTCTCCCTCCTCCTCATGATTAGAGAGGCAAGTGAAGTATTTGTTGTATTCAAAACTTAATTCAGTATAAAATAAATCTCTCACTTAGGTCATTTACTCTGAGTCTCTGCTACATATAGCAAATCTAAGTATTAGAGAAAATCTAATAAAAGATATGCAAACTTTATAGGTTAAATTATAAAGTTTTATCTAAAGACATTAAGTTATACCTAAGTGGTATCTTACTATTCATTTCCTTCTGTGCTTCATTCCTGTCCCTCAATATTATGTGTTTTATATTTTTCCATGGACATATGTATACCAGAAGCTGTGCCCTGCGGGAATCACACATGGCCGCAAGGAGACTAATACCAGGGTGTTCCAAGCAGCATTGCTCGAATAGAATTAAATTGGGCACAATGAGAATGTACATAAATAGAGAAAAGATTCAATACTGTATAAAAAGTTAGTTATCCTCAAATTATTCTGTAAGTGCAATAAAATTCCAATTATAATTTAAGAGGGTATTTTAGTGAAATTTGACAAGTTAATCTAAAATGTACAGGGAAAAGTAAAGGGCCAAGAATAGCCAAGACAGTTTTTAATAAAAAAAGAAAAAGAGCTTAGGGAGACTTGCCCTTTTAGATATGAAGAGTTATTATAAAGCTATAGTAACTGAGGAAGTCAGTGAATAGTAACTGGGATAGTTACAATTATAGTAAATGATACCAGAAAGGCAGAGAAATCAAAACTAGATCCACACTCATAAGGAAGCCTCATGTTGGCAGAGGAAGCACTGCAGATCCTTAATTAAGGATGGTCTATCAGTAATTATTACTGGGATAACTTGTGATACATGTAGAAGTCTCAATATTATAACATGTCAATTCTATCAAAATTACTCTATAAATTTAATATAATTTTAATTAAGAGTCCAACAAAAATATCAAGGTGAGTTTTTCTTAAAGTATATATACATACATGCACATGTGCACATGCACACACACACACACACACATCCCAAACTATAAAGAGAAAGGTTGATAAATTTAGCTATATTAAAATTTTAAATGTTTTTACAATAAAAGATAATCCAAACAAAATCAATAAACCAGTCAAAAATGGAAGAATACATTTACAATATATACAAAACAATGAATGATTACTAGGTAACGTACATAAAGAAGTTTTACAGTCAAGTAAGATAAACAATAAATAGAAAACTGTACAAAACATACAAGTATGAATAATTTACAGAAGAGGAAAGCAAAAAAAGCAATAAATATATTAAAAGATACTTAAACTCACTATTAACCAGGGAAGTAATAATTACAACAACAGAGTATCATTTCAACCATTGCTTTGGTAAAATAAAAAACCAAAATCAAATCTTTACCACTTGGTAATTTAAATATCAAAGACTCTTGTAAAATTACTACTATATTAAATAAGAAGCCCAAATAGCAAAGAGTAAAAAATTAAAAGATGGGTGGAAGGGGAGGAAAAACAATTAATAAAATAATTAAATTCCATATAAAAATAAACTCTAAAATAAAAGAAATAACAAAAAAAGGTCAAATGAAAGACATGATATATTTGAATATTATTCCTAATGAAGTAAATTGTTCTCTTGGAAAATTTAAATGGCAAAAACAGACTCAAGAAGTATTAAACATAAATAAACCAATGAAATGTTTCTAAAAATTACCTCCAAGAATAGTTTTAGGGCCAATGAATATTACTGGAAAGTACAGCCAAACTGTCAAGGATTAAATGTTTTCTATGCTGTATAAACTCTTCTTTGCCCTAAGAAAAGCTGAAATGTTATCCAATACACTTGAGGTAGCTAGCAATAACCTTGGTATAAAACAAACATAGCAGAATTTGTAAAAATAAAAACAAGCCTCAGACTACTGAATATTAAAGTGTCCATTCTGTTCAATTACAAGCCATCAAGACCTTGTGATAAAAAGTCAAAATTAAGAGGGAGGGTATTGCAAATGTGTACATTCTTGCCAACACAAAAAGTGAGATGAGCAAAATACACAGAAAGGTTTAACTAAATGGCACTAAAAGAGGTTGAAACATATTTTTATCACTTTGGGGGCCCTCAAGTAGACAGACTCCTTTTCCAAGCTGATGATATTAGAAAAACAGCACATACAAATTAAGTCAGTGGCAAAATAGAGATGAGCCACACAGGTTCTAAATATCATGAATCATTCTCTGTGGCTGTCTCCCAAGATGATGGCCACCCAGAGGGCATGTAGCAAAACAGAGTCCACAGATATCTGTCACATTTATGGATATAAAAATAATAATCCAAAGTAGCTGTTGATTAAAGGTGATGGATCACATGTAATACATGAACAAAAAACTGTAATGAAATGTTCTAGCAGTATGAAATTGTACATAGGGCTTAGAGGCTGCTGGGAGTCAGGGCATAAATGAGAGAAAGATTCACAGGAAGGGATCCTTCAATTTCACCCCATAGTTCTGTTGTCTCTCACCTTTATATTCTACTTTTATTTGTTTAACTCTATTTGTTGTTGGGTTGATTGCTTGAAGAAAACATTACAATTTGCTTACTATGTGCCAATATCAATAAATTTCTGTAGTTTCTTCACTTATTTTTGTAACTATCATGGACACATAGAAAAGAAAAAAGTATCTTACTGGGAGTTACTTTTTTAAATTTAATAGAGCTGTAGTTAACGAATCATAGGTTCTTGTGTGGTCAATCCTTTCTAGAAGTATCTTACAAAGTTGGTTGAAACAGAGGCTCTGGTCAAGCTGTGAAAAATCTGTCAAAGCAGTTAATACATTTCTTGAATATTATGGAAACCTCGATGAAGTTAAGGGAGAACTTTAGCCAGGTATCACAAGAAATTTGTACTGGTGGACTTCTAAGAATAAATATGTACTATATTCAGGCAGCTAACCAAAGGCATTATGGCATTAGGGCTTAACCATATCAAATCCTAGTGATTAATTGTTCTTCCCTTTGCAAATAGAGAAGAAAACTTCACCATATATAATCAGAATTCATTATTAGCATCTGATATTGTTAAGAAAAAAAAAAACACAGGATGAGATGAGAGACCACGACACAGCTATTATTGTGTCAAGAGCACAGAACTGAGAACAGGTGCAAGAATTCTAGTCGCAGCTCAGCACTAACGAAGTTCACAATTTTGGTCAAGTCACCTCAAATATCTGGACCTAAATTTCCTTCCAGTCATAAAATTCTCCTTATCAAATTAATTATGATGTCACATGGGAAAACAGAGACCTGCCCCACAGAGCATAAAATTCAGGAAAGATAAGTTTTTGCTAATGGAGGGGATGGAAACTTTATCCAGAAACATTGAGGACTTTGCATCAGGGTAGAGAGTTGAATCAATAAGGGCACAGCAACTGAAAGCTCTAAAGGCCTACTCCACACAAACTATCAAGACTACCAGAGAAGTTGAACAGCAATACCATGCACGAATGACAAAAAATTGTAGCCCAATTTCACAAGGCTTAACATACAAAGTTTATTGGTAACATTCAATTTTACAGCCTCTAGTTGACAAAAGACTGAACACCTGTATGCATTCAAGTCACATTATAACAATAAAACTTAATTTTTTAAATATTTTTATTATCATAAGGTGTGTGTGTGTGTTTGTGTGTGTGTGTGTGTGTGTATTCGCCATTCTAACCATTTCTAAGTGTACCACTGAGTGGCATTAATCACATTACAATGTTTGCCACTGTCACCACTTGATTTTTTAATGGACATTTATATTCATTCTTCTGTTAATGTAGCAGGCCCTGTGCTGAACTCTGGGGATTATGTGTTGAACAAATGGATGATCTGTGCTCTCATGTGGCCTTCATGGACCAGGACGGGTGTTTTGTTTTGTTTTTTCTTTAGGATCAGATAATAGCAGTGTTTATGTAGATGGGCATGGAGGCAGGGTTGAAAGGGACAGCGGATACACTGCAGAGGTCAGAGAGAAGTGCGGAGTATGGGCGGTGTTCCAACGGCCAATTCCAGAGTCAGAGGCTGGCCGGGTCTCCGTGACCCCCGAAGGGGTGCGGCCTGCGACAGGCCGAGCCAGAGGAGAGATGAGAGAAGCGTGGAAGATACTTGGGGCGGGGCGGAGGGCGGAGCCTGAACTGAGCTAGAACGGAGGCGGGACGGAGGGTCTGGGGGCGGAGCTTGGGCGGGGCAGAAAAGCCGCGTCGCGGGCGGGAGCTGGTGATTCCCTCCAGCAGGACCTGGGCCTCCTCAGGACGCCGCCAAGGCCGCGGCGCCGAGTGCGGCATCACCTCCGGCCTCGCTCTTTGGTGGCGGCGGCCTGACGGTTCGCCTGAGTGGGATGCGGCTGACCCGGAAACGGGTCTGCTCGTTTCTCATTGCCCTGTACTGCCTCTTCTCCCTCTACGCCGCATACCACGTCTTTTTCGGGCGCCGTCGCCGGCCGTCGGCCGCGTCTTCGCGGGGCTTCAGGAAGGGGGTGGCCCCGGTGCGGGAGAGGCGCGGCCGAGGTAGGACACGGGTTGGCGGCCTCAGTCCTCAGCTGCGACACCTGACGCGGGGTTTGGGGGAGGCAGGGGCCCAGCGGAGCCGAGCTGTGCGGCCGGGGATTTCGCTCTCGGGTTTGGGATTGCTCCTGGGCCCTGGGGTGCACTTTTCCTCCGCCCGCTCTCTTCAACCGGCCCTGCGCTCAGGATTGCCGCAACCCTCGCGCGAATCCCACATGCCATCTCCACTTCCCATCCCGAAAGCTGACATGCTTGCACACCTTTAAAATATGACTTAAATATCCAAGACGTTGTCACAAAATGGACAGATTCCCGGAAATGCGGCTGGGTTTAACACTTCTATTTCCATATTGAAACAAAGCCTTCTTAATCATGCAATGATTTCGGAAAGCCAGGGCCTTTAACCTCCAAATCGTGGTGCCTGTCCTGTATTTTGACCTGTGTCAGGATCAGACTCAGACTCATCTCCCTTTTTTCAGAATTTTGCCCAATGGTATCCAAAGCTATAGGACATTTTACGTTCTGAAGTCGTTTTCATGTATAGGTTACATATGAGGGCTATCCGGGGGGAAAAAAAGTCCAGCCATAAATGTCTCTTTTTCTTATTACGTGGCTGGATACTTCCCGGACAACCTGTGTGTGTGTGTGTGTGTGTGTGTGTGTGTGTGTGTATACACATTATATACGTTGTGTGTGTGTGTGTGTGTGTATACACATTATATACGTTGACACGTATATACATACATACACAAATCTATACAGAATTGTAAACGTTAAACTTGTCATTTCATACATATCCAGTTATTTTAGAAGGTTCTTGTTTGGGAAAAATAATTTTGTGTTAACATGTTATCTCTAAGATCTTTTAAAGGTTTAATAAAAATTGAATTGGGATTTCCTTTTTCTCTTAATGTGTGTGTTTAACCAGTTCAAATTCGATTGCTTTACCTCTTTGAAAAATTGATGTTAGGATGAAATTA
This sequence comes from Lyroderma lyra, assembly GCA_004026885.1. Lineage (NCBI taxonomy): Eukaryota > Metazoa > Chordata > Mammalia > Chiroptera > Megadermatidae > Lyroderma > Lyroderma lyra. The sequence goes on along the minus strand of PVJL010009912.1, from coordinate 35,451 downwards.
GAACTCCTTAACATCTAATTTAAGTGGCTTGAATTTATCTACAATGCCAGCTCTATCTTACTGATGAACACTGTTACTCTTTTTAAAACAGAACAATCTACTTTGGAAAGTGAAGAATGGAATCCTTGGGAAGGCGATGAAAAAAATGAGCAACAACACAGACTTAAAACTAGCCTTCAAATATTAAATAAATCCACAAAAGTGAAAACAGACTTCCAAGTACAAATCTGGGGCAAAGCTGCCATTGGTAAGTTAATGCGTATAGTTTAGACATGTATAACAAAAAGCATCACAAAATATACTTTATTAATATTAAACAATTTATTTTAATACATTTATAGTTCATTTCATCATTTCTAGGATTTCTCTAAATTGTCCACCCTTGTATGTCAAAAAGATTCACTGCATTAGACAAACGTTCTTTCACAGGTCTTTCCTGGATAATCCCATCTCTATTTCTGGTTTCTGCTAAAGTTACACATTTAGTATCTTCAGAGATCTCTCTATGTGACTAAATATTATGATCTTTTTATCCTTCTGAGGCACTAGCCAAAGTATATCCAGTCAGATCCTTGGCCTTCTCCCAGAGCATGCTTTCCTGACGGTGAATCTACTACATTTTCACCTTTTTGTAATCTGAATAGGCTTCGAATTTCCCAAACCATCAAATACTAGTTCATTTTTAACTTAACAATTCTTCCCTCAATCTCTCTCTTTCCTCTCATGTTTAACTATAATCAGCAAGAAGAAACCAGGCCATGGTTTCAGCACTTTGCTTTCACATCTCTTCAACTAAATATCCAAGTTTATTGTTTACAAGTTCTGCTTTCCACTTAGCTAGAACACAATTCAGCCAAGTTTCCTGCTGCTCTACAGTAATATGCCACTTAACAAGGATATATTCTACGAAATGTGTCATTAAGCAATTCTGTCCTTGTGCGAACATCATAGAGTGCACTTACACAAACCTAGATGGTATAGCCTACTACTGTAAATGTATATGCTACACCTTTATATGAGTAGCAGCACAGTAAGTCTGTTCACACCAACATCACCACATACACATAGCACATTGCATTATGACTTTACAGCATAGCAAGGCATTAGGAATTTTTCAGCTCTGTTATAATCTTATGGGACCACCATCACATATGCAGTCCATTGTTGATTGAAATGTTATGTGGTGCATGACTATATAACAAGGATCTTTTCTCTGGTTTACATGGAGAAATAGTGTTACTCTTTCCTGAGCCCTCACCAGCAATGCTTTTAACGTGTGTATTTCTATCAACAATCTTCTCTAAGATGATACAGGTTTTTTCCTACTGTGCTCCCAACTTTCTTCTGAGTGCTCACTAGGTGAGTCATTAGCATCCTACATTTTGTTCTACCTGCAGTTTGTTTATGGCAATCTGATCTAGGCATTTTGTAAAATCATACTCCTCAAAATTCTTCCAGCCTTTTTCCATGATCTAATTCCAAAACCACTTCCAAAATTTTAAATACATATTACAGTAGTATCCCATTTCCAGGTACAATAATTTATAACTACATAATCTGTGGTTTCCTACAGCTGACATAACCTATTACTGAAAATTTAGTGGCTTAAGACAACTCAAATTTATTATCTTACATTTCTGAAACCAAAAGTCTAAAGTGTGTGCAGAGGGCTGTATTCTTTTTAGAGGGTCTAGAGGAGACTCTGTTTCCTTGCCTTCTACAGCTTCTAGAGCAGCTTGTCCAACCTGCGGCCCAGGAAGGCTTTGAACACGGCCCAACACAAATTCATTAACTTTTTAAAAACATCACGAAAATTATGCACAGATCTTTTATTATTATTATTATTATTATTATTATTATTTAGCTCATCAGCTATCATTAGTGTATTATATGTGTGACCCAAGACAATTCTTCTTCTAGTGTGGCCCAGGGAAGCCAAAAGATGGACACCCCTTTTCTAGAGGCCAATGCATTTCTTGACTCATGGCCCCATGTCACTCTTACCTCTGCTTCCATCCTCACATCTCCTTCCCTCACTCTGACCCTCCTGCCTCCCTCTTGTGAGGATGCTTGTGATGACATAAGGCCCACCTAGATAATCCAGAATGATCTCCCCACCTCCGCATCCTTAATTTAATTACATTTAGAAAGTCTTTTGCTATGTGATACAACATAGTCACAGGTTCTTGAGATTATATCCTTGGACATTTGGGCAGAGAACACAATTGAAAAGCATTATCTGAATGCCCAAGTCTTTAAAGATGTTTATTTATGTATGTCCGTTAGTTCCAGGATGTAATGAGAATGGAACAAAACTCATCTTTCAATGTAACTAAAATAGGGCTCCTAGATTACTTATTGTCTCCACCTTTCCTCATTATTTGACACTGCTCACCTTTACTCTCAGAGCTTTCATTCAGGTGAAATCATGATAAAACATCAGAGGATGCCCTAAGGAGAAAAGATGCAGTAGTATTTCTCTGCAAGAGAGCATCATGCAGTGAGGGATACGTGTTCAAGTGGGGAGGAGGTAATACCTCCATGACATATTGAATGTGTATATATATACGTGAGCTTCTCTGGTTGTGTTTGACACAAAATGGTGAATCCCCCCAGTTTGTTGTAATATAGAAACAGTTCTAATCAAATATAGCAGGTCCTCCTAATGTCTTCAATATTGCTTCATTATGTTGATAAGATGCCATAGTAACTTAACTCTTGATTGTATCAATTAACCTGTGGTAAAATTGATTTTGTTAAATGTCATTTTGCTTAAAGTTGCAGAACCTCTCAAGGACATTAAGTGAGGACTTACTGTAGTAATTTACATAGTACTGTAACAGATTTCAGGATAAAATAGGTAGTAAAAGTCCAGTGATAATTAGAGTTTTCTCAAATTTAGAATAAGAGAGGTTATTGTTTTTAACCCATATGTTCCACATTTTATACTAACAACCTTTGAGTTCTGTCTCATACAGTAGCTTCCATACTGATGATTTTGAGCTATTAATTGGTAGCACTGCACTGCCTACCAAGGGACCAAAGAGGAAAAAAAATGTCTGGTTTCCTAGTCAAATGATATAAAAGAGCAGAACTTCAGCTCATCCCACACACCAGAGAAGATCAATCAGTAAATGTTTTTCTTTTTTAATTACCAGGTTTGTATCTCTGGGAGCATATTTTTGAAGGTTTACTTGATCCCACTGACGTGACTGCTCAGTGGAGAGAAGGAAATTCAATTGTAGGAAGAACACATTACAGGTATTAACTGTACAACATTAACCTTTGATGTGTTGCCATACAATGGTTTATGTAAATACTAGAAGAAAAATAGGGGGAAATATGTTCATAGAAAATATTTCCACTTTAACTTGTGAAGACTAGAGAAATCTCATAAATATATATATTCATAGTCAAAGCTTACCTTGAACATTTTCTTATGAAATTGTAGTACAAAATACTCCTGTTTTTAATCATGTGCCTTGCATTTTTATCAAAGCATTTCTGATTATGTATATAGAAAAACTAATGTTTCAGATTTTGTAACGTTTAATTGATGATGAGCATTTAACATTTTATATGTTGGAGGAATAATATGTAAACTTAAAATTACTTTTATTTTTATTTTTCATATAATAGTTATGTTCACATATTTTCATAATATAGTTGTATCAAAGCTGTAACTATGACTTGAAATTTGTATTTATCAAAACATTTCATATATATGGGTTCTATCATAATATATAGATTACCATTTTACAATACTCAAATCTTTTTTTAGATTTAATAAAACCAGTGTATCATTAAGACTTTTTATAAAACTTTTTGAGCTTTTATTTTTATAGAACTTTTATCTGTTATGCATATTTAGAATTAAGATTTTATTTAGAAAAATTGTGATAATTATATGAAAGAATGTTATTTTCTATAAGAATTTGCTTTTTATTGAAATAAAAATAATTTTAAATGCTTATTTTATGTAACAGTTATATTATTAGGGGGAAAATATGAGCCAAAGATTCTGGTTTTTATTAAGATTACATTTCTTTCTTACAGAAATCAAAAGGAAAAATTATAGTTTATCTCAATTCTATTTGTATTTTTAACTGCATCTTTATTTTTTTATTTACTTTATACACATTTGGAAAGCAATTTCATTTCATGAATTGTTTCAAAGTAATTCTTGAAAAGTAAACAGGTTTTTTAAATCACCATTGGTAATGATTATTTTTCCTTTCATCTCAAGGTTTTTATTGAATTAATCCTATGTAAGAGCTTATACATCATCCTAAATGTCCAACAGTTGCATTAGGGTGCTTGAAACTAAATGTGTATAATGCATATAAATCTAATATTTTGGTATTTAAAAAGTAAATGTGTTACGGATGTTAGTCTAGTTCTACCAGAGTTTTCAGAACAATTTTTAAAATTTTATAGAGAAATTAGTATATACTGTTACTATAATGATAGCAAAGAATTTGAGCAAACAGCATTAATTCCCAAAAGAAAATCTACCCTTCTGAAATTTTGACCAGAGATTTTATATTATGATCATAAAACAATGCTATTTTAGAATTTAAAACAACCATGCCCTCAAAGAAGTTCACTAGTTTGGCAGATTTTTTTAAAACAACTTATTAAAATTTTAGACTCATGAAAAGTAGTATACCTAATTTATTCAAAATTAGTACTTTTATGGGATTGCAGGGGGGTGTTTTTTGTTTTGTTTTTTGGGTTTTTTGGTTTGGTTTTGTTTGGATTTGGAGGTTTTGAGTTGAATTGAACTACGTAGGTATTAACTTAAATGTTTCAACACATTCATCCTTATTTGACCAAAAGTGAATCAGAAGTATTAGGTCACTTTGAGGAAATGGAAAGAGTTTCTAAGCACTATCAGGACAGTTGTTGTAAATAAATATAAACACATTTTGTTTATATAAACCTTTTAGTTTACAAAGAACTTGTATTTGCTTCACAACAATTTTGAGGCCGAAGTAGAAAGGATATCATTAGTGTTCCAGGGTTGATCCAGCTCATTAATGCTGGTTCTTACCAAATCATAGGCCCAAAGAATGCAATCCAGAACGCAAAGTACATAACTGAGACTGGAACTAGGACTGTCAGTCAGTCCACATGCTAATATTGACTTGACCAACACATTCTTTCCATATAGTCATGCTACATTAATACCCAATTATTTGAGGGTTGTTTGATTAAATATGGAATCAAAATAGAAAGGTTAACTTTTTGTAGTACTTCCAAATTCTGTGTGTTTCAGAAAGAATAAATGAAGTTATTTCTAAAGATCATGATAGAGTAAAATATATCTGATCCTGCTTTTAGAATTTCCAGATATTACAACTATAAAAAGTTAGTGATCTCACTACTCACCACAATGAGTGTAAGCTTTTATAGATAATAGTTACTAACACTACATTTAAGTCAGATACTGTGTTGTAAATCAGTACAGGTCTCAAAATTTTTATTACAAAACAAAGGCAATATGGTTAATTTTTCACAATGCCTCTTCTCCCATTCCCGCCAGGCTAGTGTGAGAGAGGAAGTGTTCCATCATCAGCTCTGAAATAGGAAGGTATAGAGGCACGGCAGTAATGCTGACCACAAAAGCAGGGTGAATCAGAGTAGCTGTTCAAATGTAAGGGTCATTCATGAGTTTGGGATACCTAGTTTATAAAACTAAATTTTCTAAAATCATTTATTAACCAAAAACGGAATTCAGTGGCTGAGAGCCATGTAGACTGTTTAGCTTGAGCGCTTACTCTTTATCAAGGCATTTGCCAGGCTCTTAGCTGGCAAATCAATCTTATGTATAGCTCACTAAATAAATAATGGTGTGTATAGAGTATTTATTCAGTGGTATTTGTGGAATTTAGAAAAAAATGAAATGGCAATTATATTGGATTCCAAAAAATATATTATTTTCACACTTAGAACTCAGTATTTGAATGATTTCCTTGGACTTTCTACGTATGAAAGTACTTAATTGGGAAGAAAATTTTTAACTAAGCCAAGCAGAAAAAGAATTAATATTATAAATTGGAAGTTCTAACTACTAAATACTATGCTAAGAAATCTAGAGGGAGTTCTCTGGTGGTGTAGTGGCTAGGCTTCAGCGCTCTCAATGCTGCAGCCTGGGTTCGATTCCCAGCCAGGGAACTACCCTCCCCCAAAAAAAAAGAAATCTAGAAAAGTAAATCACTTTTTTTAAATTCTATATATGAGTTCTTTAAATATGTTTATTCTTCAATTAATATAATTTAATTTTGATATTTTATAAATAACCTTAGGAAACTAAAATGTGCCTTTCATCATGCATAAATATGCTATAATATCTCATACATAAGCCCTACTTTATTTAATAAATGTATAGCTGGAAAGTTATTATTAAACTGAACTTGTAACTCTGTTTATATTTTATGTGCAATGAGAGAACTTAAATTGGTAAAGCAGGTAACTCCCTTAAAGAGAATTACTGCTTATTCATTCAACATTTACCGAGTGCCTACTAGTTAGTTCATACTAGGTTCTGAGGATTTCAAAGTGAATAAAAATACTTTTCTCTCACCTCATGGAGTTCATATACTATGTGTGGTTGAGACAAACACATAAATGATTTTCATACCGTATATAAATCATAATAATAAGGATGTGCATACTCTGTCATGTGTTAGGGAAATATGGAGGAAAGGCAACTAATCCATTCTAAGTAGAGTTGGGGATTCGGGCCTATGAAGAAAGGCTTTCTAGAGGAGGTGATAGCTGAGCTGAGTCTTAAAAGATTTAACAAAGCAGTGAAAGAGATTGTATTCCCAGCAAAGGTGACATCAGGGCCTAAGAACTGATAACTGATAAAACAGCTTGGTTTGTGCAAATCCTTCAGAACCCCTACAGCATGAAGATGGTGTAGAATAGCTGAGACTGGGAGTACAAGGCAAGAGCCAAATCACGGTGGACCTTGTATGTGACACATTACTGCTCTTGGACTGTATTCATAGGCAGTGAAAAGCATTTAAAGGTGATTAAACAAGTATTGTGTAGATTTCTCTAGTAGCCATGTGGAAAATGATTTGAAGGAGGCAACTGGGTTTGGGAAACTTAGGTGTCCAGTAGAGACATATAATTAAGGGATGAAATAGGGAAGGTGATGGAGTCAGAGCCAGGAACAAATTTGGGAAATATTTTGGGCAAAATTTTATCAGGATTTAGGGATTATTAGATGAGAAGGTAAGAGCAAGAAAATAATCTTAACATGTGCAATCAAGACAGAAAATACAGGAATAGGAGGTTTTCCACTTTTCTAGCCCACTACACAGCACCTGCCTGACCCCCTCTTTCTCAGCAGACAACTCTGCCTCCTGTTTCCTCAAGGAAATTGAGTATTCCATAATTATCTCCCTTAATAAGCTCCTCTAACATTTACCTGCATGATCTCTCTGATCCTTCTCCTAGCCTTACTCTTTCCTCAGCTCTCAATGAGCTGATGTCTGTGGTTCAAGGTTAGCTAGCTACACCTCTGCACCCCTTTTGCCTCTTCCAAGGCCTTGCTCCATCAATTACTTCCTTGCTCTCTTTTATCCTCAGCTTTCGCCTGTTACTGCTTTCTCACCTTCTCATCTGGACTTTCAAGAGTTGTCAGCATTCACTGTTCACCATTTTCTTCTCAACCCATGGCAGTTTGACTAACATGCCTCCCAACACACACAACTATCTGAATCTTATGGAATTTTTTAAAGTTTCTTTATCTAGATCTGTGCTTCACAGACTGTGTATGGAGGCATCCTGGGGTACCGCATAATATTTTAAATATTTATGGGAAACACAGTTTTACTTCGCATCTGTCAGACACCATATGAACTGGTAACCCAAGGTAGTTTACAGTTTCAACATTATATCACCACACATTCATTTCAGTAATGTCATACCTTTGTGAAACTTGGTTTTCCATGGTTGCTGTGAAAAAAATACAAGTGGAACAGGCAATGACAGTGGCAATGTGCACTCTGATTCCGAGATTTGAGAAGTTATGTAGTTCTCAACAGGGGCATGTATTCCATTATTAAGTATTTGTGGTTAGTTAGAATGAAATAGGCATTTTTTTTCTCAGTGTAATATATATATATTTAAGTGGTTTCTAAGCTTCTAAGTTGTTGGGACATAAATACTTACTAAGTTGTTTGGACCTAATAACTTAAAAGCTGAACCATTCATTACTCATTTATTTTGCCTTGGGAGACACTGTGAAAAAATTACTAAAACACTGAAGGTGCTGGGAACCAAAGAAGTTTGGCAACTTGTGATCTATACCTAGCTACACAGTATTGACCATGTGGCTTTCACCAGTACCTAAACATGGCCTTGAGGTCTGGAAAGCCAATTTGCACGTAAGGGCCAACATGCCTGCTACTACAGTGTAAGAGTACTCTAGAAAATGGAGCTGTGGAGATTCCAAGATGGATCACAGTTGCCTGGAATGAATCATATATCATTTTGTTAATTTGTGTGGATCAATAAAATTACAAGTATTTCTTTCACATGAAAGTGACATGTGAGAATATCTTACTATACTATTTTATTTTAATATATGAACTGCAACCAAGTATTACAACTCTTACAGCTCCCAAATTATTAATGGAAGGTGTACAATGTCTCACTAAGTTAATAGTGTAGAAAATTTTTCTTGTTGGTTTTTTTCCTGTACAAACATACCATATTTCTAGTTATTGGAGGACTTTATGATTAAAAGGCCCAGATTTTCCAAGTTTTTAAAATTTTTATAAGATAGAAAAATATAGTTTAACTTTTCAGACTAAATTATAAAATGTCTTCCATCTTAACCTGTTTCTGATTAGCTTAATATTTTTAATTTATTTAAAATATTCAGTATTATATTTTATGTTTATTTTTTAAATTATGTTTTTCTTTTTTAAGATAGGTTTATAATAAAAAACTAATAATTGGTTATTATAACTTAGGAAAATTCAGGTAAGTTTTGAATTACTCTTTGCCCATATTTCCAAAAAGATGGGTTATACAGTTAGCATTTTGTCATGCCTACTTCATCTTTTTTCTATGTATATTATATAATTAAGAGTATAATAGAGATATAATACTGTTTTCTGCTTTTTCAAAAACTATAACTAACATTTATTGAGTAGAAGCTCTGTGACCAGTATTGTATTAAGTGCTTTACAACCATTGCTATCTTTTATCCTTATAGCCCACTGCTTCTCATTTACTTCTATCCTGATAAAAAATCATTTTTAGGTACATTCATTGTCTTACCCAGTTAAAAATCAAAATGAAATGTTAGGTAATTATCAGTGATATTCATAGTAAAATGTTTTATGTCTTTTAAAAAACACAAAAGTTTGTATGGTACTCTTTAAAATAGTTTGGGCATATTATTTATATAGGCTTATTGTCAATAACTAAGTTCCATCACTACCATTGTCTATCTAATATTTACTAGCTTTATGCAAGTAACAGAACTTCTCCCAAGGTTTTTGTTGACCTACGGTGGGGAAGGAGGACTGGAAGGGTTCTCGTGCTCTTGGGATTATAGTTGCCTGTAATTCTAAAGAAGAGTATGCATATACTACCAATAATTGGTATTTTAAATCTGTCATAACTATCATCATCATTTCTAAAGCATTTTCTAGCCCCTCTAATTCTTAAGTTGCTAAGCAATTACTGAATCATCAGCCACTTCCAATGCTAGGTCCTGTCCAAGGCAACCTCAAAACACCGTTCTGATCCCTGTAGGTTATTATGGTAGGATAATATTATATAATTCATACAGTACATATACAGTAGATTCTTCATTAACCACAACTCAAGCAACCAGCACTCTGAAGCAACCAACCACAAAAATCAAAGAAATAATACTACATTTATCCAGCATGGGAGCTGGTTAATAGAGAGTCTACTATATACACAAACAAAATATATGTAAGTTTTATGTTTTAACTAATATCTATTAACTCTGTCTTCATCTATTCATTAACCATAGTGTTGTGGGAATGGCTTAAGCTCTAAAGTTAGATCTTGAATCAAATCTCAGTGTTGCCATCACTACTTTAAGCCTGATTTCTCAAATGCAAAACAGAGGATTAATGTACTCTGTACAGTTGTGGAGGTTAGATGATAACCTATGTAAAATGCCTATGTATTATGTATACAGAGGGTACCAAGAAAATGTATGTACATTTTAAGAAAAAAACACTGTATTAAAATTGTAATACTCAATAATACCAATAACAAAAGATGAATACAAGTCACGTTTGACTTCTGCAGTTACAAGAGGTGCTCAAACTGGTTACCATCAGTGTCGACACTTCTGATTATGGTGAATTACTGCTTGATCAATGTTAACCAAAGCATCCACTTGTATTGCTGTGCATGCCGTTTGAGTTTCTTCCCAAAGCACCACCACTGTAGCCGGTTTTCTATGGTACACCACATCATTTAAGGTACCCCATAGGTAGAAGTCAAGGAGTGTTAAGGCAGGCGAATGTGGGTAAACTCAAACAATGTTCTCGAATTTCAAATACCACTTCAAAATGGTCTTATGCTCCTTGAACGACAACCATGCCTGCCATTGTCTTTGGCTGTCCTGCCTGTCATGTGGTGATGCTAGCATTCATTTGATTAACACCATCTTTTAAGTGAACAACATGCTACACTTTGCTACCATAATTCAATTCAACTTCGAAAAATAATGCATAGGTCACATCTCTTAAAATATATATATTTTTGGCACCCCCAGTATAAAAGTCACTTAATAAATGTTAGTTTTTATCCCCAGCTATATCACAAACAATAGAAGCAATATTTCAGCATATTAAGGATTCTAGCAGGTTATTAAAAAAATAGTTGAGCAGGTTGTCAGAATCCAGGACTCTTGTGACTAATTTTAAGATACATTAAGTGGTATTTTTTTATACTTGATGTATATTAATTAAAAACATTTCAGTGGTATTGGTTGTTCTGAGCAGCACATAACAAAGCATGAGTTATGAAACATCATGTCTGTTCCTTTTATGATAGTTTTTTAAATACAGTGAGAAACAGAGTAATACAGCAGATTCTCATTTACCCACCACCCAAAACTAACTGATTGCAGTTCTCTGTTATATTTGCTTCAGATATTTAACTTTCCTCTTAAAAGAATTAACTATTTCCAATAAAAGTGAAGCCCTCTGTGTACTCTTGTCCCAGGCCCTTTCCTCTTTTCTTCCTCCTCAGGAGAAATCACTGTCGTGAATTTGGTATGTACCCTACCATTCACATTTGCATGTTTATACTTGTATAAGATAAGCATAAGGTTTTCTTCTGCATTTGCTTTCAAATGTGTGCACCATTATATTTTATGAGTGTTCTGCAGCTTGCTTTTTTTAACACTGTATTCTTGACACGTACCCTTCATAGAATGTTTATAATGCCGACCTGCATTTCTGAGTTCATCAGCACACTCTTACCCATTGATTCAGACACTTCACTCAGATGAGAGACATAATTGCAGCTCACGTCATAAAGGCAGGGGGAACTATTGGCTTAAACACCTTTCCAGGATGAACTACACAGAATTTTACACTATTCAACTGTGTTTCTTTGCTTAGCAGCTCAAAATCTAACCAGTACTTATTTTGAATGTGGTTTTAAAAAAAAAAAAGCTATCACATTTCTGATCATAGGCAAGTTGATCTGTCTACAACCAAAGCTTTCTATTAATCTACAGCTATCATCCAGACTTGTTCAAACAAACTTGTATTATAGAAATTATGTTTCTAGAAAGAATATGGATTTAATCCTATAGAGTTTATATAAAATGATTAAAAACTTCTTTTTTGTTGTTGTTTGTGTCTTGTTTTGTTTTGCTGTTAACAGCTTCATCACTGGTCCAGCAGTAGTCCCAGGGTACTTCTCCATTGACGTGAATAACGTGGTACTCATTTTAAATGGAAGAGAAAAAGAAAAGGTCTTTTATGCCACCCAGTGGTTACTTTATGCACAAAATTTAGTACAAACTCAAAAACTCCAGCATCTTGCTGTTGTTTTGCTTGGAAATGAACATTGTAATAATGAATGGATAAACCAATTCCTCAAAAGAAATGGAGGCTTTGTGGAGCTACTTTTCATAATATATGATAGTCCCTGGATTAATAACATGGATGTTTTTCAGTGGCCTTTAGGAGTAGCAACGTAAGTACAAAATATTATATACCTTTCTAGACTCTAAGACCTGAATTTCAGAATCAGGAAGATTGTGTTTTAAAATTGCAATAAATGTATTTCTTTTGAGATCATTGGGTTCAGGTACAATCTTTTCATGGGCAAAAATATGATCTGGTCTCATGCTTCGGTAACAATAGAGTATTTAGGCTTTTTATGAGGAGGACAGATGACTTATAATACTTTTTTTGTGTTTTACAGTTCCAAGACATAGGGTAAATTATTAAGTTTACCAGGAGTGCCTTAAAGAGATGTATAGCAAAGGATGGCAGACAGACCTTTTTAAAACAACTATTATAGAATCTATAATTATTATAATAGTGTTTTAAAGAACCTCTTCCTTTCAAGGCAATATTAAATGAAGAACACACTGTACCCTTGGGCTTGGGAACATTAAAATATGCTCAGATCTGCCACTAAGATGGGCTGAATTTCTAAGATGCATTTAAATTTCTATTAAAACGAAATTAATAACTGAAGTTTCTCAATATGTCATACATAGTCTTTCAATAAAATGGAAAACTTATTTTTTATCTTTCTATTAAAAGGGTTTTTAATTAAGAGTAAGTTGGCATTAAGATAAGTTGTTACTAGTATATAAACTTCCTGATGGCAGGAATTTTTGTCTTGTTTTGTTCACTGCTTTATCTGCAGAGCCTAAAACAGTGCCTGCACAGAGTAGGCACTCAGTAAATAATTGTTGAATGAATTAATTATTTAAAAAGAACACTAACATGATCTTTGAATCAAGATATTCATTATTTTATAACTAGTTACAAGGTGTGAACTTAGAGTGCTTCCCAATGCCCTACACAAATATCACCAAAGAAGCATATTAGTAAGACACGCTCCCTGGCTTATTGCTATAGTATTCTGATTCAGTAGGTTTGGGGTAGGGCCAGACAAAATGTTTATATTGGTATAGCCAGTTTTAAGACCTCTGAAAAATCTACCCCTGGAGTAGAGCCTATATTTATTAAATGTTTTGAAACCAAAAAAACCACTTTCTCGCAGTAATACTGCATAACTTATTAATACAGTGTGACTGTCTGTAATTTTGGTATTGTTGGACTAGGCCAGTATCTCCATTATAGGTCAGTGGTTCATAGCCAGGAGCAGTTTTGCCCCTCAGGAGACATTTGGCACTGTCAAGATATTTTGGATTGTTAAGGAGAGGTGATGCTGACATCTGGTAGATAGAGGCCAGGAATGTTACCCAGTACCCTGTAATGTAGAAGACAGCCTCCATGACGATTATCTGGCCCCAAATGGTGGTAATGCCAAGGTTGAGAACCTATTCTAGAATAACTATTATATAAAGATTTGCTCTTATATAAAGGTTGTATTTGAGGCACACAATTTGATTTCTGTTATTTCCAAATACCCATAAGAATGGGCCAGTTGAACAGGCCTCTCCTACATGGTACACAAGGTTTTGGGTTTTTTTAATCTACTTGAAAAACCTTTGAAAGTGGAGCTCTTGGCTGTAGCAGTATGTATTCTGTAACCTTTCCATCAGCTGGCTAAAACACTGATTAAATCATGATCATTATGAATGTAGAATATTATTTGTATTTTGAAGGTCTTGAATTCAATGACAATCATCTCATATATTTTTTTAAAAAGCATTTTAGGCACATAAGCTCTATAGCAATTTTGCAAAAGAAGTCAATGTGAGATTCTTTATTTTTTAAGTCAGTAGATTCAGGGACTTTTCCAAAGTATTCGTAAGCATGGAAAATTATTATTTGGAGTTTAGAAAGTCATATTTTAAATCTCTTCTTTCTATATCTTCATGCTATCTAAGATGTTGGGTTATGTAAATTTTTACCAATCCTATTGTCATATATTGTTAACTCATACTTACTTGTTTTTATAGATACAGGAATTTTCCTGTGGTGGAGGCAAGTTGGTCAATGCTACATAATGAAAGGCCCTACTTATGTAATTTCTTAGGAACTATTTATGAAAATTCATCCAGACAAGCACTAATGAACATTCTGAAACAAGATGGGATCAATAAGCTTTGTTGGGTTTCAGTAAGAGAACAGTAAGTACTGTGTTTATGGGATTCATCCATTTTGTTCTCCAATTTGAGAGTTGCTTTTTGTGACAGCACAGGTTTCCAAAGAGACATCGTTAACCCATTTATACCAGTCTTTCCCCAGAAGATAGATTGGTAATTAAACTGTGAACAACTTGAGTTGTATATACTTAAAACAGGGAGGATCTCCTATATCTATAGCCTACCTTGAAAAGGAACACTAATAACTGTTATAGGCAAATGTCAATTGTTTGGGCTTTCTCAATAATGTTTGTTAATCATGCTTGACACACAGGAGATTGTGAACATGTCAATAACATCTTAGGTTCATCCCTGAGATGTTCTGCAGATCAGTTCAGTGATCCAAGATTGGCATGGAGTATTCATCATACCTTTAGGAACCTGAGATTTCCCTGAGGACAGAGGCCACGTATTATTCTTCTTTGAATCCCCAGATCTAATATAGGACCTTATATAAAGTAGACAAGGATAAATGGGTAGTGGGTGGATGGATGGATGGATTTAATAGGGTTGAGTTTTCCATTTTTTTTACATGGTAATCATGAAATAGGTTTTTGTGGAATAAAGGAAGAAAATTTGGAATCATTCATTTTGTTTTTAAATAAATAAATGGAGTTTTGTGCGTATGAAGCAGAGTCATCAGAGAATTAACTAATGCCTAAAAATTTCCTTCTAGATCTTGAAACATACTAACTGTAACAGATACTCTCTTCTAGAAAGCATAACTCCCAACTCTATTATTTGTGTAACTGTGTTATATCCATTCTGTCAACAAATATTTATCAAGCAACTGCTAAATGCCAAAAACTGTTTTCGCCATGAGCAGTGAACAAAACAGTCATAAGTTCATGCTGCCCTCTTAGAACTTAAATGCTTGTTGGAGGAGATAAACTGGTAAAATACATTGTATGTCAGAAGATGATAAATGCATGTGAATAAATTGAGCAGAAGAGTGATGTGGAGAGGACTAGGGATCAT
This sequence comes from Lyroderma lyra, assembly GCA_004026885.1. NCBI lineage: Eukaryota > Metazoa > Chordata > Mammalia > Chiroptera > Megadermatidae > Lyroderma > Lyroderma lyra. Next base: position 20,156 of record PVJL010009912.1, on the reverse strand, counting down.
GAGTGGGTCATTTGCTGTTTTAGAATGGCCAAGGAAAGCACTGGTAAGAAGGCTCCATTTTACACAGGTCTGACGAAGGTGCAGAGGTGAGCCTCACGTCTATTTGGGAGAAGAGTGGTCCAGGCTGAGGGAAGAGCAAACGTAGAGCCTAAGGCGGAAGTGTGCCTATCATGGTTGAGAAACAACAAAGGACAGTGTGTCTGGAATGGAATGAATGGGGGCAGTGTAAAATGACAAAGTTTATTATGGGAATAGAATTATTATTCATGTATAATTCCTCTCCAACTATTGGGCTAGGAGGTGGAAAAAGTGTCCTTTTTGCTTCTCATTGCTGCTTTCAGACCATTCTCCCTTTTCCCTCCCTAAAATCTCCAATTTTGAATCTTATTCCAGCAAACGAAACCATCCATTCCTCTTTTTCTTTGACATCTTTTTCTGACCATTGGGTTTATCTCCTTAATTCTTTGAAGAGCTTAGTTCCTGACATACTCTCACTCTCTCTGACATTGCTTTAATCTCATTTTTGGTGATTCCAAAATCTGCATAGATGGTCCTTCCATTACCTTGGTCTTGCAGTTCCTTTACCTCCTCTCCTCCAATGATCTAGTCTCCACTTGACCTTCACTATTCACTATTATGGTCATTTTCTATACCTTATCAGTACACATACAGCTGCTTCTTCATGATCTAAAGTTCAAGCATCTCTCTCTGTAACCACCATATCCTTTCATTCCAGCTCATCCTCTGGAATAATCTCCTACAGTTTAGCTGGGACTTACAGTTCATTGTTCTTACCAACTTTTAATTGTCCTTTGCTCCTCTCATATTTTTACTTTCTTCTTTAAATGTCATAGTCCATTATGACTGGATATACACTAAGCTCTCTAGTTCCCTAATCTAGCAAACCCTAACTCTGGTTAAATCCAGGTCTCTTACCTATACCATACCTATATCCATGCAGCCGAACACACTTGGAGAAAGGTGCCAATCAATCTCACTTTAAATACATGACCTTGATTCAAGTCTTCCACTCTTCCAGAAGACTGGTTTATACCTTCTTTTCTCTTCTGATCTATTCTTACCTTTTGACACTATTGCTCATTTCACTGAGAACATAGGAACAGTCAGCAGAGAACATGGAGCCTTCTTACCAGTGCTTTCCTTGGCTTTCTAACTGACCTCAGCTTCTCCTCTGCCCATGTATAGACTGTTCTTAACTGAACAGCTAGATTGATTCTGATAAAACATAGGTCAGTTCAGTCATCCCTTAGATCCAAACCCCGCATGACAAGATACTCTGAACTCATCTCTACACCTCTGCCCCTCGGTCACTCTGTTTGGGTCACCCTGGCTTCCTTGCTGTTCCTCAAACATGCCAGGCACATGCTGTCTCATGGCCTTTATGCTTTCTCTGCACTCTGTTCTCCCCTCAGATATTTGCATGGTTTGCTCCCTCACCTCCAGCTCCAAGCTCAAATGCCCCTGCAGTGAGACATTCCCTGATTACCTATGAAGGCTGTCCAAAAAGTATCCAGCTGTGTACTATGAAAAATAGATGCCTGGATTTTTTCCAGACAGTCCTCGTGTTTAAAATTGCAACAGGACCCCCTCAGAAACTTCCTCCTTGCTTGCCTGCTTTATTTTCCCTTTCAGCACTTAATGCCTTTTAAATAATTTGCTGACTTGACCTGGTTACTACCTGTCTCCACCACTAGACTAGAGTATAAACTTCAGAAGGGCAGGAATTTGGAGGATGAGGTAGAGAGAGAAGATCTAACACTTAGAAAATATTGGCTGAATTAACATTCATTCAGAAATTTTATGTTGACCACTAGATTTAAAAAACGTGTAGCTATAAACTTTTCAAATTCTTAAATATGTTCAAGGATTTTATTTGGGCAAGATTTTATTTATCTTTTCTGCTTGTCATATCTATGATGGGTTTATTGTTGCCTGTAACTGACATTAAAGAGTAAAATCTTTTCTTTCACAAAAGATATGCTTAGTAAAGTGAAAACAGCAGTTGTTTTTCTGATTTTCTAGGTGGCAGCCTCAGGAAACAAATGAAAGCCTTAAGAATTATCAAGAAGCTTTGCTTCAGAGTGACCTCACATTGTGCCCAGTTGGAGTAAACACGGAATGCTATAGAATATATGAGGCTTGCTCCTACGGCTCCATTCCAGTGGTAGAAGATGTAATGACAGCTGGCAGCTGTGGGAATACGTCTGTTTACCATAATGCTCCTCTGCAGTTACTCAAGTCCATGGACGCTCCCTTTATCTTTATTAAGAACTGGAAGGAACTTCCTGCTGTTCTAGAAAAAGAAAAAACGATAATTTTACAAGAAAAAATTCAAAGAAGAAAAATGTTACTTCACTGGTATCAACACTTCAAAACAGAACTAAAAATGAGATTTACTAATACTTTAGAAAATTCATTTTTAATGAACAATAAAGGTTAACTTATCTTTTTGAGCTAAGATCTAATTTTTTAAAATCATTTCTAACACTGGGTGTGTAGGGGTGTGTGTGAGAAATTGTGTATTTATACATGTTCTTTAAGATAACCCTTGTAGACCCTAGATTATGTCTGTCGTGTTAACCAAGTGCTCAATTGCGGGGCCTCTCCTGTAAATAAAATGTTACTCAAGGCAGTTTTACAAAGTTGAATGATTCAACATTTATCACTTCTTCTCACCCATTAAACCCACTCTAGAGAAGCAGCACAGTTTAGTGGAAAGACTGGGCTTTGGAGTCAGACAAAACCTGAGTTGAAACCTTGCCTCTGCACCTATTCTCTGGGGACCTTGAGGAAGCCACCTGATTGTTCTGAGTCTTGGTTCCTTTCATGTAAAATGGAGGTAATGGTACCTCATGGGGTAAGTTATAAATATGAAATGAAATAATATATAAAGTATCCAATATATCTAGTGAACTCTAAATAAATAGTGATTTCTAATTCATTTTTCTTTCCTTATGAGTTAGTAGGGTTAAATTTAAATATTTTAACACATGCTCAGTTACATAATTTCAGAGTAATCATATCCGTGTTGGGAATGTATGTGGGCAAATCCTGTAGAGTTAGACTTTAAGATGACCCAGGTTTTGTTGGATCATGTTGAGATGTTGAGATGAGTGCCTGGATGCAGAATGTGGTTATAATCCATATAAAACATGGACTTGGGGCAGTCAGAGCCAGCAAACTAGTGCCTAAACTCAGCAGAAGTTGTCATTGAAGGACAGAGTAAAACTAGCCAACTCAGAAGACTGCTTCATTCAATGGCTAAAGATACCCTTGAAGAGCATTGGGTTTGATTAAGGCTGAGTGGTCTTTGTCTTCAGATCCTTAGGCTCCTGAGACAATGCAGAGGAACTTGAGCTCAATCTGCTACTTTGCCTAGCTTTTTATTTTCTCAGGGATCCTATGGCTGAACTCTTGCTTTTTTGTCTGTAGGAGCTTTTTGTCTCCTCGTTATTTGAATGGCCATAGATATTCAACAGGTGTAAATTCCCCCAAACTTTCTTGGACCTGAAGCTCAAGTAGACAGCCCTTGTTTACTTGAGCTGATTTTCAAACATCATCACAAGATCTGCCAGCCTGGATACAAAGGACTTCACCTTTGCATCATATTGAAGAATCATAGTGCCTGCCACAACCCTGTTCAAGTCTAAGGAAACTGTACCTGCTAAAGCCACCACATATAGGGAGCCATTTTATACCATTTGTCTCTCCTCTTTTTTTCCCCAACTTCAGGTGACAACCATGGACGTTTTATTCAAGAGCACCTTGTTGATAGGCTTTCTGATGACCCTGAATATTGGTATAAAAAAATAGTAATAACTAAGGCAAACAGCTAGTTCAAAGCCTCTGTGAACTAGGAAATACTGAGAACCTGGCAGTCAACTGCAGAAGCAGACACTGAAAGGATGCAGTAGCACAGGGGTTATAAGCTAGAGTTGGGCTATGAGAGAAGCCCAAGAAGAAAAATCTGCCCCAGAGCTGTTGTAATGGTTCCTAATGGGTTTCCAGCTCCAACTCCCATGAATTTTGATATTGCTTTTTTATTTCCCCATTGTATATCTTCAGAATTATCTCCTTTCTTAACCTTCATCCTTCTTTGCCCCTGTTTAGTTGACCTAACTTTCAAACCAAAAGAGCCTACACAAAACAATAACCACATGCTTCATGCCAGGTCCAAGGTTGTAACACAGTTCTCCTTTGACGAGGTTAAAGTCTCTGTACTATATTTTACCAGCAAGACTGGATCATCTTTCTCTTTATGTGGTACTTGCTGTTGCACATAATCCTTTCAAAGAATGCTTTCTGCATTGATGCATGTGTCACCAGCAAAGCCTTTGGAATGTCAAGACCTTGACATTGAGGCAAGATCCAAGTGAATCATATCAAAAGAAATTGTGTAATTGTCTGACACCTTCCTGGCTCCAGCAACAAAATGGTGGCATTGAGAGGGACCTCTGAAAAACTTCTCTGGAGATTACAAGTAATAAAACACCTATCCCTCAACCAAGGACCCTCCACACAATGCACAATCACAGCTAAGAAATCCACTCATAGTACCTGCAGGCATGCAGAGGGTTAAACAAAGGTGAAATATAAGGAAAAGAGCAGGGACACAGCTGCATGGGTCCCCACTTGGAACTCTCCCTCTGGGGGAGGGAAGAGGAAAAGGTGGCAGGAGTGTGCTCCGAGCCTCACTCTGTCCACATGACAAAGGAAAGGGGGCCCAGAGGTGGGGATGTGAGATACTGCACACACCTCACTTTGGCCCCAGGAGATGCAGACCAGTTGGCAAAATGCAGTGGCCAGACTTCACACCAGTTCCCAGAGGAAGGGGAGCAGCTAGGCGGTGAGGAGCCACAATGTGAACACTCCAGCTGGAAAGGAGAAGGAGAGGGGTGTGCGCACATTTCTCAGCCTACAACCAGGACAATCTAAAAGACTAACAAACAGGACTGATCCCAAAGCTCAGAGCAGGATCCATGTGCGGGGAAAACCAAGAACAGAAGGATACAATCACACCCAAACTCCCTGCGTGACCCCCAGAGCCACAGAAAGAAAACAAAGCCCCCAAACCTCTCCCCGACAGACCTCTGCTTGCCCATTATCAGCAGCAAACACCAAAGAAATTGCAGCATCAAGAGTCCACAGAGGCTGCAAAAATGAGAAACCAGAGAAAAGGAGCTCAAAATAAATCCGAACAACAGACGAAAAAAAATGTAAAAGACATGGGGACAGATAACCCATCAGAAACAGAGCTCAGAGCAAAAATTATAAAAATGCTTGAGGGACTGAATGATAACTTCAACAGAGAGACAGCAAGCATCAAAGAAGACTTTGAAACCATTATAAAGGACCAGAGAGAGATAATGACTACATTAACTAAAATGAAGAATGGAATAAAAGTCACTAAACTAGATAAAATAAAAGCATAAAGCAATGATTTGCAAGGAAAGCTAGCAGAAAACACCCAGCCAGATCAATTACAAATTATTTCCAAAAAAGGGAGGATGGATTGAGATTTCTCTGGACATATATCAAATGTAATAATATCAGAATAATAGGTGTGCTGGAAGGGACAGAGGAAAAGCAAGGGATCAAGAAATTATTTGAAGAAATAATGACTGAAAATTTTCCTAACCTGGTGAAGGAAACAGACATACAAGTCCAGGATGCACAGAGAATTCCAAACAAGATGATCCCAAACAGGAATACACTGAGATACATCATAATTAAAATGGCAAAAGTTACAGAGAAAATTCTAAAAACAGCAAGAGAAATGCAACTAGTAACTTACAAAGGGACACCCATTCTACTCTCAGATGATTTCTCACCAGAAACTTTACAGGCCTGAAGGAATTGGCTGAAAATATTCAACATGATGCAAAACCAAGGATCTGCAACCAAGATTAATGTATACAGCAAGGCTAGCATTCAGAATTGAAGGACAGATAAAGAGCTTCTCAGATAAGGAAAAGTTAAAGAAATTTATCCCCATTAAACCAGTACTACAAAGAATGTTAGAGGGACTTCTTTAAGAGGGAAGGAGAGATGAGAGAGTGAGTAAAACAAGGGAAAGGGAAATTTAGTTTGATTGTTGACATAAAATTGAAAGCAACAAAAACAAAACTGATGGAAAGTCGCTAATTTATTAGTTAACTGAGGGTAAGTGGGGAAGAGGGGTGGAGGAGAAGGGACAGGGACACAAATATATGGTGATGGAATGAGAACTGACTCTGAGTGATAAACACATAATACAACACATAGAAGATGTAACGTAGAATGGTACACCTGGGACCTACATAATTTTTACTAATCAATGTCACCAAAAAAATTTAAAATAAAATCCTCCAACATCCTTTCTTACCACATGGAGTTTGTGGATAAATTACTAAGAAGCCAAGTCTAAGCCATCAGTTGCATCTAGAACTAGATGGAAATCTGCCTACACTGTAGGTTCTCAACCTGTGGGTCACGACCCCTTTGGGGATCGAACAACCCTTTCACAGGGGTCGCCTAAGACCATCAGAAAACACATAATGTACTTATGCAGACCAGTCACACGTGTAGAGAGCAGCTACCAGTAATTTTATGGTTGGGGGTCACCCCAACATGAGGAACTGTATTAAAGGGTCACGGCATTAGGATGGTTGAGAACCACTGGCAGAGTTCTGGTGGTCATGTTACAAAGTTGGAGTCCATAAAGTTTGAAGCTCCATAAATTATCAAGGTCTGAATTTAGAGCTTCACTGAACCAGAAACATGGTTTGAGGCCAGTGCTGGAATAGGACGCCACTATTACAAGTTGCTTTTTTGTCAATATCAGAGAATTTTCCACCTCAAGAGGTAGCCAGGCAGCAAAATGCAGTCATATATTAAATATTACATAACATATGCTATGTACCAGGAACTTACCTAAATGTTAGGAATAAAAAAAAAATGAACTAGTTCTGTCTTCAAGGGCTCACAGCCTAATGGGAGAGAAAAGTGTATAAAATAATTACAGAATATTTGTGCTAAGAATTCCCATGGATATATTTACAAAGAGCTATGGAGATTCAGAGAAAAACCTGTCTGTCCAAGAGTAAAACTTCAAGACTTGTCTTGAGTTGAATTTAAAGGATAAATAGATTTGGTGGCATCTCTCAGTATCAGTAAAGGGACATTAGGGCCGCATTTTTTCTCTCTCTAAAATCAGCTGGACCTGAGACCCTCCTGGTACACTGGTGCAGCAGGAGACTGAGGCTCCTGGATGGTTATAGGCCACTCCAGTTAACTGCCTCTAGGTCTGTAGTCACTGCCCTGTGCAGGCAAAGGGATCGGGATGATTTCATCACAGAAGCCATCATTCTCAGAAGGAAACAGAATCCCACTTGCTTCAAGTTGTCTGGCATATAACTATGTGTCCCTGGTCCTAAAATGACTCTTTTAGTTCCATTTATATATCTTTCATGCATTTTAAACATAAAACTAAACTGTATTAAACATAACTAAAACTGTTATTTTCCTCTCCCAAAACACACACACACACACACACACACACCCATTTCCTCTCAAATCTTACCAATCTCAGTAAATGGTGTCACTCACCATGCTGTTTCTCAAGCTGGAACCTGTGAATTCCTATTTATTCTTCCCTACCCCTCCATTTAATCACCAAGTTCTGTCCTGTCACTGATCTTCAGATTGATATTTGGTTCAGGCAAATCTCCTAAATAAAATAGTCTTTCTCATGTAGCAAATTTCTACTGCAGAAATAATACAATGTTACTGAGATTAATTCCAATACTGAGGAAACTATCAAGTATCATGTAGAAAAGCTTACCTGTGATATATATTATTTGATCACTACAATAAATTGAGATTGAAAGCTATATGGAGCAAACAGAACTTTTAAAATATAAAGTTTAATATGGTCTCAATCATTTCCAATATATTCTTTATTACAATAAAAAAAATTTGTAACTTTGTATGTGGACAAATGTTAACTAGATTTATTATGGTAATAATTCCCCAATACATACAAATATCAAATTATGATGTATACCTAAAACTAATGTAATTTTTATCAATTATTCTTTAAGAATTCCTCAATTAAAAACAATAGTTTCTACCATGGTCCTCCATAAATATGGAACTACTTAAATATCCAATGAGAATTAGTTTTCACAAACATCACAAATTATTGATACTTAGACATTAATTATATGTTAACCAAGAAAACAGTAATTAAAATACCATGTTAAGGACTATTGTTATTTTTTTTAAGTAAGTCAATTAGACAAAAATGTATCTTTGAGTCTAACACACTCTAGTGGCATTATTTTCGATAGCAGAAATGCGGATATTTTGTAAAGTTACCAACTGAAAGGAAACAGCGTTCCTTCCGTGTGACTTGCAGTCTCAGTCCCTAGGAGCCCACATTTAGGGTGGAAGTAAAGCTGCTCCCACTGCAGCCACCACGGGAGATTACGGCCTGGGCCGCTAACTAACGGGACATATTTTTATTGAAATGATAAAAATTGCAGATTTTTATTGCAGTGTTTTCATGTATCCTGTTTTAAAGCTATTAAAATAACTTTTTCAAAAAGGAGTAAATTATGCAAGTGAATATAGTATATGTTTTACAGTCTGGTGTGTGACTGAGTATGGCAAAACTGAAACACACATTTAACAAAAATCTGTTGCACATCTACTGTGTTGCTAAGCAGTGGACAACAGAGTCTACGAATTAATCTCACCGTCAGCCTTTAAATTTTATAGTCTGTAATGCTTGAAAAAAAACTCATAAATTAAGCACTGGGAAATATTCTCAGATGCTGCTGCCTTCGTCCTTTGTTCTCTAGACTACGTTTGTCTCTTTCATTATGATAACAGTAATTATAGGTGTTATCAATCCCAATGTAAATGACAGATTCTCAAACTGTTTACTGAGAGTAGTCAAGCAAGCTGTAGTTGGTCAATCTGTCAAAATATCCAGATGGCTAAATCAGCCTGATATTTAAACTTACCTTAGATTTGACTATGATTTCTACAGTCTACCTTGCTTAAAATTTAATTGAATTGCTTCAAATACATTACCTTATTTATCTTTCTGAAATGAAAATGGAAAACAGTTATTGCAACTTACCTTCCTGAGTACACCTACAATGAAGGCTTGGCTTTGAAAACCACATGACATAAAAGGAATCCTCCTGGCCGGCTGGAGGGGGACTCCCCAAACCACCCATCCCCTCCCTCCAGATTGGTCCCTAATCCTTTCCAGGAAGGTGCAGCTTGGGCCTCAATTTCTAATGTGCCCCTTGTTTGTTTTTTCTCTTTTTGATTTTCTCTTCTTTTGCAATTTATAGTTTGAAACACTTGATTTGTTTAAAGCTTTTTAAAACTTACAACAAAGCAAGAAATGTAATAATGCATCATTAACTCAGAAGCAGGTTTCTAACTGCTGCTGACATTTTATTCGTTATTGTTCCTTCCCTTTTGCTAAAACTCCAGCTGGGATTTGTTTTAGTTGCATCGAAACTCTTTTCCTTAGTGAGCTTTTGCTAGGTTACACTGCCCATCTTGTCTTCATTCAACCTTCTGATATTTTGCTCATCATGGACTCCTTTGCGTTTTGACATTTTAAAAATATATTGCATGAAAATATCATTTGTCTTGATTACTGAGTTCTGTAAACCCCTGTGACTTTTGCACCCAAGGAAGGTGCCTCACTCCCATCACCCTAGCCCTGGCCCTGATAATACCCAACCTCAGCATCTTAGTGTCTTACAAGAACAAATGTTTATTTCTTGTTCATATCTCATTGGGATTACAGGTCAGCTGCCAGCGCTGATGGGCTCAGCTGGGCTTTGCTCAACTTGGCGCCACATGTCTTCTCTTTCCAGAGCCCAAGACGAAGGAGTAGCCTCTGGCTGGATATTCTGATCTCATGGTGGAGGATGAGGAGAAGAGTATCACAGGCAGCTTGGGCTGCCATAACAAAGTAGCATAGAATGGATGACTTAAACAACAGAAAATTTATTTCTCACAGTTCTGGAGACTGGAGGTCCAAGATTGGATTGCCAGCATGGCCGGGGTCAGGAAACCTCTTCATGGCTTGCTGATGGCCACCTCTCACTCTGTCCTCACATGACAGAGAAAGAATGAGGCCCAGTTGCTTCCTTTTCATACAGGGACACAGATCCCACCATGGGAGCTCCACCATCATGACTTCACCTAGCCTTCATTACCTCCCAAACACCCCACCTCCAAATATTGAGATTAAGACTTCAACATATAAATTTGGGTGGACACATTCAGTCCAAAGCAAAGGGGCAGTTACCGACTCAAACTGTGATAAGTTGTGTATCTTAAAGCTTCTTTCTGCTCAGAACTGGCATTGTCACTGCCCACATTCCATTGGTCAAAGCAGTCACGGGGCCAAGCCTGAAGTCGAAGAGGGTGGGATGTATATTTTATATTTTGAAAGAGAGAAAATATTTGGAAGAACAGTCTAATTTGGCACACTCTATTGGGCTAAAACTGGAACTCTGGGATACATGATGTTGGCCTCTTAGAGCTCATTCACAAACACCCCAGCTCTACTCTCCTGGGAACATTACAGGAATGCACTCATGGCCCCCATTTGAAGGTAGGTATAGTGTGCGGTTTACTTTGGTTGATAGGGTGTTGTGCAAGCCATGTTTCACTTCCAGCAGAAGCTTTAAGAGACAATGCACAGTTGACTTCATTCCCTTTTTCTACCTCAGCAGTTATTAAAGGCTGTATCAAAATGACCCTCAGTCAGCCTGTGTTCCTGAGTGAGCAGAAACCCTCTGACAAACCACATGGAATAGGGAAAATGAGGTAGATAAACTTTTATGTTAAGCCACTGAGATAGGAGGGTTGTCTGTTGTGGCAGCATACCCTAGCCCGTCCTGACTAGTGCTTTGGACTTTTAAGGATAGTTCCCCTTATGCATTAGCATTTCTAGGAAACAAAAGATACTCTTCCCTCATAGGTTAGACCAGTGGTTCTAAAACAAGTGGGTGATGTGGCAGATCACTTTTTGAAAAATTACATTTCTGTGTTACATTTTATACCAGAACAAATTAAATTTGGGTCTAAATGAAAAAATAAAACTAGTGGGATAAGAAACAGTAGGTTTAGAGGGGTGGGGGATAAGCAAAAAAAGGTGAACAGGATTAAGAAGTACAAGCTTCCAGTTGTAAAATAACTCATGGGGATGTAAAATACAGGGAATACAGCCAATAATATCCAAATAACATGTACAAGAACAATGACAGATGGCTACTAGATTTATGGTGACCGCTTCATAAGGTATATAAGTGCCTAATCATAAATAAGTATTTTTAAAAAGAAAGATGTATAGTCTCAAAGTATCTCCTCACAAAGTACTTATTAACCACATGTGTTTCCAAATAAAAAAACAGAAGTAAAACCAACAAAACCTTGTCTTGACTTCACTAGTAACAAAAGTAATAGAGAAACCCTCTGAATATATTGTGTATAACTGTCATCTTCCCCATATTTGGTTCCCCAATATTCCTTGCATTTGAAGTCTGGCAGAGTTTGCCACACCAAAATATGCCTTTCTGAGGATATTGATTTTGTTAGGCTGGTTAACTTTAAGAAAGCAGATACGGAGGAAGTTCTGAAAACCAAGTAGAATTGCCCTCTGTAAAAGCACACACGTTTGTAAGGGTGTTTCCCTCCCTGTACCAGGCGTGCCTTCACTCTCAAGGGAGAAGGCATGGACTTAGAGCTTTATGACTATCTTACCCTTGTTTACTCTGCTTTCCCTGGTGAACTCCTGTAACTGACTCTCCACCCCCAAGATCTTCCTTTGCCTTTAATGGCAGGTGGTGTTTAAGATGGTGGCTTCCGGTATCTTGTCGAGTTCCTCGGTGTTCCTTGGTCTCTCCCACATGTATAGGGGGTATACATGCTATTAAACTTTAATTTGTTTTTCTCCTGCTAATCTGTCTCATGTTTGTTTATTAGGCCAGCCTGAAGACCTTGAAGGGTAGAGAGTAATTTTTCCTCCTCAATACATTCTAGTAAAATTTAAGTAGTTACAAAAACATCAAAAGAAAAAAAGGAGGGAAGAAAGGAGGGAGGAATAGAAAGTAAAGGAAGAAATGTGGGTTGGTATAATAAAGTTTTTTTATTTTTTGCCAAATCAACTTAACTTTGGGTAGGGGAATTATGAGTACATCAGAGAACTAGATAAATATCATGATCATAGACAAAAGGGGTTCTGTAGAAAGTAACCTCACAGAGTAATGTGATCATAGATTTCTAATGGGGCAAGTCATGGTGGATAGTCACATCCCAGGCTTATCTTTGCCTTAGCAAGTCCCATCCATTGTTTCCCTGCATCTAGGTCAGTGGTTCCCAAACTTTTCCCATTTGTGTACCTCTTTTAAACCCATTTCTATACACTGTACCTCTTGTTTTTAAAACAGCTGTTTTTAAATATTGCCACTTTTGTTCAGTTCCTCTCAATGTAAAATAGTGGAAACGAGGTAATAAGTTAGGAAAATTACTTTTATACACTAAAAGTACAAACCACATATGTAATTTTACAATATTCATAACAGTTAAATATTGATAATGATGATCAAGTATTGAAACATTAAATTAAAAAACTACTTGAATCATGATTAAAGACAATGCACTTACTTTTACTCAGTCAATAACTAAACTGATCAAACAGTCTGGCTACGAATGTATTTATATGTTTGGGGAAGTTCTAGAAACATGACAAATGGATTGTTTGGAAACTGCCTAAGATAGACGGTAGATAGGTAGATATATAGATGATAGACAGTAGATAAAATATATCATTTAGAATTTTTACGATTTGTGTATATTTTGATAAATTTAGGTTACAAAGTAGAAATACAGAAATAAAATTTTAATTGCAATAGGTAGTGAAAGGCTGACATTCAAAATGCAATTTTAGGCTTTGTCCAGAAGGAGATTTGAAACCACAAACAGTGTCATGGTTTCCAGAGTTTCTTGGGTTCTCACATGAGAAATGAGAGTAGGGAACTGAGGATAGGAAGGTTACTGATATTTAGACAGGTAAGTGGAGTAAGCGATTGTCTCCCATGCTGCAACTTTAGAACCATTGAACAGAACACCTGGCCAACACTGCCCAGGCATAACTTTCTGTCAGGTCTCTTTCCAGGATGATATTCATTATTAGAAGCTTTTCATTCTTAAATGAACTGGTTAGAATCCAGAATGTATTTGTTCATTGTTTGATAAAAGATGGGTTTGTGTTATTGAAGTTTGATTGTGCAATCAGAAACATAAAAAGTAGGACATTCTTCTCAAAAAGCCAATGTTCAAGTTTCTCAGAACTTTAATAGTTTTTAAAGTGAAAAGAAAATGTGATTACATATATTTTATTAAATGTAATCCATTCATTAGTTCCTCATGTAAATTTCACTTAAGTTACTGAAGTTGAATTAAGTCCTACTTAAATAACCATCAAGGCCTATGGGGATCCAATTATACGTCATATAATTGTACAAGTGGGGTCTGGCTCCTATGTTGTTTCACATTACCCAGGCAATTCAAGGAAGGGGAAAGACAAACAGCCAATAAACATCCTTGCTAGTACTCAGGGAGATGCACATTAAAATCAAAAGTATTACATAAATGTCTAACCACTATGTTGTACACCTGAAACTAATATAAAATAATATCGAATGTCAACTGTAAATGAAAAAAATTTTTAATTTAAAGTAGATACCATTTCAGACTCATCATATGAGCAGACATTTAAAAATCAAATTTGAGCACCTTTATGCACTGCTGGAAGAGTTGAAATTGGTATAACCTCTTTGGTTATACCACATATAATAAAGTTAATGATGCATGTACCCTGTGATCCAGCAATTCTACTTCCCTTAAGTTAAAAACCTGGCTGCACATTACATTCATTATCCCACTAGGTTATTAACTACCACTCTGTGAGAAATTCTTGCATAGATGCATAAGGAAACAAATTTTGAAATATTCATAGCAACATTGTTTATAACAGCAAAAAGTTGGAAACAACATAAATGTCCAGCAACAGGAATGTAGAGAAATAAAATGTGAGCTAATCATTTAATAGAGAACTAATGAAACTGCACAAAGTACAGGTACATACAGCAAGCGGATTGAATGTCCCAAATATAATTCTAAGAAGTAGTAGGCAAGAGAACACGTGCAATGGAATTCTACACTACATTGCAGTTTAAATGAATGCAAGAAGCCTATATATAAATCTCGTATTAGTTTTCTATGGCTTCTGTTTTTAAATGACCAAATACTTACTTAATGTTTAAAACAACACAGATTTATTATCTTACATATCTGGAAACTGAAAATCCAAAATGGAGTAGACTCGGCTAAAATCAGGGGGTCAGCAGGGTTGTGTTCCCTTCTAAAGGCTGTATGGGAGAGTCTGTTGAGTTTCCTTTCCATCTTCCAGAGACCACCGGCACTTGGCTCATGGCATCCTTCCTCCATCATCAAAACCAGGAACATCATACTGAGTCTTTCTCACAAGGTGCTGTCTCTGTGTCTCCTCCTCCTCCTTTTCTTTAACCCACCCAGATAATCTAGTATAATCTCCCCCGCTTTAAGGTCAGTTGATTAGTAACGTTAATTCCATCTACAACCCTAATTCCCTTTTGCCATGGAAGCTAACATATTCATGGGTTCCAGGGATTAGAATGTGGACATCTAGGGATGGGGGAGGATGGGGGGGATAGGGGGTGGGGGTAGATTTTCCTGCCTACTATAAATCTCAAAAATAAAACATGAGTCAAAGACAGCAAATTAAAGAATGATGTGTATTATATGTTACCATTCATATGAAATTTTAAAACAGTAACACTATGCATTGTTTTAAACACTATTATACATATTGCTTATAGTACATGTATTCAAAGTATAAACGCAGGCGTGTAAATTAAATAAACAAATTTTGGGATAAAACATGCCTCAGAAGAAGGACAGATTGGCAGAGGATTATACAGGAGCTTTCATTATATAGCAATGTTTATTTATTTTGAAAAAAAAAAGGGAGAAAAATGAGATATAAAGAAAATACAACAAAATTAGATTTAATAAAGCTTGATGATGCAAACATGGGTATTTTGTTATTCTCTATGCTTTCTGTGTGCTTGTAATAGTTGATCATTTAAAATAAAATGATTGCATGCAATCCCATTACATTGTCTCAGTAGGATGCCCGAGTGAGCTGACCAGTCCTAGAGAAATTTTATATCAGTGAACTTGACTTCTTTACTCCCTATGGCCTAACAGAGGCTTGTGTTTCAAGTTCCAAGGATTTCTATTAGCTATAAGGCCATATGCAAGTCCATTTACCCTTGCTTTTCTGTTGTAAGTGTTGACCCTGAGAAAGGAGATACCCACCAAGAAGGACTCCTGGTGCCTAATGGCCCTCAGATTTTAAAAATAGAGCCTAGTAGCCATTTCTAAACAGGTTCCCCCCACACAAGCTGCACTTGAGGGAGAAGTTGCACTGAACTGCATTATAGGTATATTATATTATACCATTATATGTATTATATGGTGTATATTATATAATGTGCATTGTCTCCTGCACAGTGTTCCTGCCATCTGAGCCAATCTTTATAAAGGAGTTACTGGAATTCTATTTCCACCAATAGAACTGAGACTTCCTTGTCCAATCAGAGCTGTATAGTTATAGCTCTCCCATTAGCTTCATCGCCGACCAATTAGAATAGCTTTATTCTGACCAATGAAGACAGCGCTTTTTGGACCAAAGATTTGGAGTTTTCATTTGCACAAGCCCAGACTAAATCAGGTCCAGGGGCAGGGACTTCTCTCTATATATCAGCTCCTCTCTGGCTGGGAAGTGAATTTTCCTTTTCACTACTGAAGACAGAAGACCAGAACAGAGCAAAGCAGAGCAGGTGGATTAGATTGGTGCAGAGCAGGACAGTGGAGAGTACAGCAAACAGGTCCAGGTGGAGCAGAGCAGAGCCACCTCGCTCTAGCGCCACCTCACAGCCCTGCTTCCCAGCCACACTGCTTCCTGAGTGCACTGAAACACTATTCCAGCGCACTGTTCCAGAGCCACGCTGTTCTCACAACCATGCTGTATCACAATTGAGCCGTTTGCACTGAATAAGGTTTCTTTCTTCACTATGCCCCAAAATTGGGAATTACTGTTAGCATGTTAGCTTTGAATTGGCCTCCATGACCATTTGTTGACATAAGGTAGTTTTGGGGTTTTTTGTTTTGTTTTTGTTTTTGTTTTGTTTTTGTTTTTGTTTTGTTTGTTTGCTTTTTTAACATTGAAGTAACACTGGTTAATAATGTAAGTTTCAGGTGAACAATATTATAATTTGATATCCATATACACTGTAGGGTACTCACCACCAAAAATCTAGTTTCCATTCATCACCACATATTTCACCCATCCCCGCAACATAGGCTTTTTCTTTTTTGTTTTTGTTTTTTTTTTTTTTTACTTTTTGGTATGTGGGTAGCTCCACTAACTGGGAATCGAACCCAGGCCGCAGCGCTGACAGTGCCAGCGCCAAAGCCTTAAGCCACTATACCATCAGGGAACTCCCAACCCCAACATAGTTTTAAGAGTTAAAAGAGACAATGCATATGAAAGCCCTATGAAAATGTTAAACTAAGAGAAGACAAGATGGCAACTGAAGAGGAGGTCCCTAAAGCCTCTCCCAGAAAACACAACTGAACGGCCGTCCAGGAGCCAAGAAAGAGGACCCTGAGTGACAAAACGGCTGTTGAGAAATCCACAAATTGCAAGTAAACACCTGAAGGTTGGCGAGAAGGGGGCGAGTCGGGGAGAGGGAAGGGAGCAGAGACAGACCACAGCAGGACACGATCCCTGCTGACTATTCAGAGCTGTGCAGTTTGGGGGAGGGGAGAGAGACTGGGAAGCTGGGGACAGAGTTTGTGAGCCAGCATCTGGAAATTTTGAGTGGTAGAAGGGCTGAGCGAGGACTCTGCACTGCAAAGATGACACCCCAGCTCTAAGCCTTCTGGAGACCTACACAGGGCTGCAGTTCCTGTTCCCAGGCCGCTGCAAAGGTGACCCTGCTGTCTCAAGCCAGGCCCACAGCTTTGGACTTATAGAGCGGGCACTTCCTCGTGCACCCCAGGGTTCTGAAAGCAGTGTGAGCCCATAGACAGCCAGGTTCTGAATCAGGGCTGGGAAGAAAGACTGATTTGATAGCATTCACCCCAGCCAGCAGAAACAAGCCTTGAAACAGCTTCCCCAGCAAAGGGCAGAAGGCAGAGCCGCCTTTGGAAGCCTTTCGTTGGCCTCTCCCCAGGATATATGCACATAGCCTCCAAACGTGGTAGGAGATCAGAAACAAGAAACGAACAGTCCCCTCTCCCCCAAAACTTGACCCCCAGTGCCACCTAGTGTCTGCCCTACAGCAAGACACCACAAAAGCAATAATCTGGGCACTGAACATAAAGCCCTCATGTCAAAGAGGAAGAACCCAGCGGACAGGATGAATTCCTTAAAAACTAAAACTCCTCAGAAAGAACATGAAATTTACCCAGAAGACATCTTCTTAGACCTGGAAGGGTCTGATTTAAGTGACGGAGAATTTAAAGCAGCCATTCTAAAGGCTGTGAGAGAAATGAAAACCTATTGGCAGAACACCATAGCTGAGATAAATAATATTAAAAAGGATATAAACGACATAAAAAAGGAACTCTGTGAACAAAAAGAACAATTTAACAAAGAAATTCAAAACGTAAGAAAGATTGAGACGGAAATACGAGAAAGAAATAATACCATAAAAGAAGTGAGAAATGAAATAACTGCCATAGGAAACAGGACCACCCAGATGGAGGAAAGAATTAGTGATATTGAAGATCAGAACATAGAAACAGCTCAGAAAGAGGAAGAGAGGGAATATAGAACCAAAAGGATTGAAAGAATGCTGCAAGAACTATCTGACTCCATGAGACAAAACAACATCAGGATAATAGGAATAGAAGAGGGGGCAGAGCAATCTACAGAGAGCATACTCAAACAAATCGTAGATGAGAACTTTCCAAACCTATGGAAAGATCTGGAACCCCAAGTTCAAGAAGAAAACAGGTACCCCAGATACCGGACCCGAACAGATCTTCTCCAAGATACATGGTACTAAAGATGTCCAAAACTAAAGACAAAGAGACAATTCTCAAGGCAGCCAGGGAAAAAAGAACTATAACCTTTAGAGGAAAACCCATCAGGCTGGCATCGGATTTCTCAGCAGAAACTCTACAAGCCAGGAGAGAATGGAATCCAATATTCAAAAATTTAAAAGAGAGAAACTTGCAGCCAAGAATAAATTATCCAGCAAAATTATCTTTCAAATATGAAGGTGGAATAAAGACCTTCTCAGACAAACAGAAGCTGAGGGAATTTGCCAGCATGAGGCCAGCACTCCAAGAAATACTGAAGGAGGCTCTTCAGCCTGAAACAAAACATCAGGAAAAATGGAAGTTGGGGCAACAAGAAAGAAACAAAAACAAACAAACAAACAAACAAACAAACAAAAACAAAGAAAGAAATAAGTAATGGCCACAGGAATTCCTCACATATTGATCATCACTCTAAATGTTAATGGACTGAACTCACTAATAAAAAGACACAGAGTAGCAGACTGGATTAAAAAACAGAATGCATCTATATGCTGTCTTCAAGAAACACACCTCAGCTGTAAGGACAAACACAGACTCAGAGTGAAAGGATAGGATACAATACTCCAAGCAAATGGTAACCAGAGAAAGGCAGGAGTGGCCATACTGATATCTGATGAAATAAACTTCAAGTTAAAAAAGAGAGTAAAAGACAAAGATGGTCATTACATAATGATAAAAGGCACAATGAACAACAAGAAGAGTTGACACTAATCAACATATATGCTCCCAACCAGGATGCACCAAAATATACAAAGAAACTACTAACAGACTTGAAAGGAGAAACTGATGAATACACAATCATAGTATGAGACTTAAACACCCCGCTTAACAGGCATGGACAGATCATCCAAACAGAAAATAAATAAGGAAATAACAGCTCTACATGACATATTACAGCAATTGGACATAATTGACATTTACAGGACACGTCATCCAGCAAAAAGAGACTACACCTTCTTTTCTAGTGCGCATGGAACATTCTCAAGAATAGACCATATGCTGGGACACAAAAGTAGCCTCAGCAAATTCAAGAAGATCGAAATCATACCAAGTGTATTCTCAGACCACAAGGCTTTGAAATTGGAGATCAACTGTAAAAGGAAAGCAGAAAAAACCACATATACATGAAGATTAAACAACAGCTTATTAAAAAAGGACTGGATAAAAGAACAAATAAAAGATGAGATTAAAAAATATATAGAAAGTAATGACAATGAAAATACAACGTATCAGAATTATTGGGACACAGTGAAAGCGGTAATAAGAGGGAAATTTATATCATTACAGGCTTATCTTAAGAAACAAGAAAAATCACAAGCAAACTTAGCATCCCATCTTAAAGAACTAGAAAAAGAAGAGCAGACAAAACCAAAAGTCAGCAGAAGGAAAGAAATAATAAAAATTAAAGCAGAGCTAAACCAATTAGAGAACAGAAAGACAATAGAAAAAATTAATATTACGAAGAGCTGGTTCTTTGAGAAAGTCAACAAAATTGACAAACCCCTGGCGAGACTAATCAAGGACAAAAGGAAAGGACACAAATATCCAAAATTAGAAATGAATGGGGAGAAATTATCACTTATACCACAGAAATACAAAGGATTATAAGAAAATAATATGAAGGACTTTATGCCACGAAATTTAAAATCTAGAAGAAATGGACACGTTTCTAGAAACTTATAGCCTACCAAGACTGAACCAAGAAGAACTGGATAATCTAAATAGACCAATCAGTAGCAATAAGATTGAAATGACTATCCATAATCTCCCTAAAGGCAAAAGCCCTGGACCAGATGGTTTCACCAACGAGTTCTACCAAGCATTCAAAGAAGAATTAACACCTATCCTCCTCAGACACTTCCAAAAAATTGAAGAGGAAGCAATACTTCCTAACTCAT
>PVJL010009911.1:21060-53537 GCA_004026885.1 Lyroderma lyra | reverse complement strand
ACACACACACACACACACACGTTTAAACCAATAGTTTTAATATTTTCTAAGGGACGAAATTCAACGAAACATTCAGAAATTTTCAGAATTCAGCAATTTCCCGAATTTGGTGAAACCAATACATTTTCAGT
The DNA here is from genome assembly GCA_004026885.1 of Lyroderma lyra. Lineage (NCBI taxonomy): Eukaryota > Metazoa > Chordata > Mammalia > Chiroptera > Megadermatidae > Lyroderma > Lyroderma lyra. Next base: position 53,406 of record PVJL010009911.1, on the reverse strand, counting down.
TTTGGCACTTTCCCTGTGTGTGATGATTTCTTACAGATGACCAGTAGCTCGTTTGATCACATCTCCTAGTCTTTCAATGCCCTGGGATGCAATTTTTCAGGGACTGGAGACTTGAACTTAAAGTGACCAAGTGCTACCTGACTAAACTCAGTAACTCACTCATGTAGAGACAGGGCTTCCATCACCGTTTTCTGCCCCTTCCAGACTGAGAAGAATCTCCTTAGTAGAAAAAATGGAAACTAAACAGGAGTTGAGCAGGTTTCCCAACTTTGTGTCACCTGTAAACACTGAACAATTTTACATTTACATTTCTAAGAAATAATCTGATCTCTATTCATTTTCATCTGGTAGCTCTAAAAAGTCAATATTTACAGATAACATTGATATTGTCCATATTTATTCTTTTCTTTTCAACTCAAACTGTCTATCTATTGGCATCCTTCTTACACTCTCTTCAACGAAGTGTTCATTGCTTTGCAAGGCAAAGCTGTTAGTGTAAATATGTGCTTACAAATCCCTGTGTGAATGATAAGATTGAAAAAAAACTAAATTGGACTAAGTTTTGAAACTCTGTCAATCTTTCCTCTGTTAATAAATGCTATTCTTACCTTGTTGATCAAGACTGACTCAGGCTATATTGTTCTAACTTATGTTCTATATATACTGGAGTGCCAATAAAAGGTATATATATTTTAAAGGATGTTATCGATGTATGTCTGGACGCTGATGGTAACCACTTTGAGCACCTCTTGTAATTGCAGAACTTAAATGTGACTTGTATTCATCTTTCAGTATAGGTAGGTATATATTGAATATTATAATTTTAATACAGTGTTTTTCTTTCTTAAAATGTCTAAATTTTTTTGGTATTCTCTGTATCTGGCATAACACATGAAAACCTCAAAAATATTCTCTGATGGTGACTGGTGGTGTAACTCTTGTTGTATATCAATTATGCTCTGTTTTAGATTGTTGCTTGACTGTATCAACTCACTACACTGAAATCTCAAAGATAACAGTAGATCTGTCTATACCCTCCAACCCCACCCCACTTGAGACATTCAATATAAATTATGAAGTGGATAAAAGTTTAAATCATTTTCCTGGGAATTTTTCTTTGGTCCAATAGTGTGAGGATAGGTACGCTCCAGGGATCTCAGGAGAGAAACATATAAGAGTATATAAAGAAAATATACAAGCATTGCAAAGAGGGGGAGAGTACCCACATACAGTTCTAGAGTACTTGCAGACAACCTTGTAGGTATTCTTTGGGTTCTCTGCAGACCTGCATATACCATAGTGCTTGAATAATGACTGTATAAATGGGAGTTTCTCCTGGAGTAGTAGCAAAGGTGCTTTAATGTCCTTGGCAGGTATGTCTAGGGGTTTGTTTACCATTAAGTATAAATCAGTCATTGCCTGGTACCTTGGACAGTAATGGCACTAGAAGTCCATAAAAGATTGTTTTCAGAGGAGGGTCTAAATTCCACTCAAATACCCAGTTACTGCCCAGATGGCTGTTTTTATATAACATTGAGGTGACTTAAAAGAGAAAGAAAGCAATGTTCACATCAACTGTTTGGCTGGGCATACTGCCAAACATCCACACACATCTAGACAGTCACTGTGGCTGCTGAAGGGGAAGCTGACAAGGGGGAGAACAAGGCAGCTGCAGGAGGCCTCTGCAGACTTCAGGACACAGGCTTCTCCCCACTTTCTGAGGCTCTCTCTTCTCCATTAATCTCTGGCTACCTTCATCTCAAACACTTTCAAAGACGTGTCAGCAGACCAGAAGAACGAGGTTCATTAAGACAACTGGTGGGGTAAATATATACATACCACTAAATATGTGAAACCCCAACACACCCTAGGTGTGTTGTAGAGGAGCTGAAAGTCAAGTACTCCAAAATACAGAGACAGAACAGAAGGAGAAAGTGATGAGCCCATGACCTTCGCCGGGGAACAGAGCATATCGTTAGGATCAGCCCGGTTGGCAGGATGGCAATGTGGCTAAGGGCCTGAGGAAAGGTGGTGATGGGCCTGCAAAAGTAGTGATTTATCCTGAGTCCCCTGAATACAGGTGAGCAAGCAGGTGTCATGCCATTCCCAGTACAATTGACTGCTGCAGGTCACTGGAAGGGAGGTGGAAAATTCATCATTTTGCCCACAGGTGAACAGAACCTTAATATGCTACATGTTGACCCAGAATCAAATCTAAAGCATTAGAAGTAATGGTCCTCTCTGCACAGGATGATAATGCAGGGCAGAAAAGGGTGGCAGGCTAATGTGCAGGTTTTATGAGCACATAGACCTGGGTTCGAATGTCGCCTCCGTGCTCACTAGTGTGAGAACTTTTTCAACATGAGAAAGAGATTAATGATTTCAACCTTCTATGGATTGTTGTAAGGATTAAAGTAGGCAACATAAAAAGTTCTTAGAACATTATTACAGAACAATCAGTTGAAGGTATTTTTATCATCATCTTGTTATTATTAATTCCCCATTTCTTTGGGCCAATAACCTTGAAAGCATGAACAGCTTTGTTTGTTTCACAAAAGAAACATGTAATTCAATGAGTGGAAGAAGCAGAATTCAGCCTGGCTGTGCAGTCCGTGGGTACAGTTTAGGGGTGTCACTGCCCCTTGGAATAACAAGGCTAATCCTAATGCCAAGATATGGGATGACAAGAACTCATAAGATAAAGTTCAAGGAACACAGAAATTCTTGAAGTGGGAATGTTAGTGTGTAGAGAAGGCATAAGAAAGTTTACTAAAGAATCGTACTTATGATCATGACATGGAGAGTTAAGAAATCGGGTGGAAGTAGATGTTGCGTCTTACAGAACCTGAAACACCCTCATTGTCGCAATCATAGGTAGATGATATTGTTATCTTCCTTCAAGCATTTCAGAGTTTCTAGTCAGGGAATGAGAAGGGGACTCATGATTTATAAACTCCAAAGTACACATATTAATGAGTAAAAAGTGTTTCTTAGTCTGGTTAACAGTTTTTTTTAACATCCTTCAAATAAGAAAATACTTAAAACTCATTGTATTAAGTGAGTTCTGATGAGCCTAGAAATGCTAAGAGAAGAGAAAGACATGATTTGATACAAAGTTGCAGATCTGATTTCTGCGTGTGGAAATTCATATAAATTTGTGTTTGTCGCACTGATTTTGATAACCTGCCGAAGGACTTTGGTTAATGCTGAGGAAAGACATAGCTAGTGCTATAAATTGACTTAAATATCTCTACCTTATATATTTTGGTAGCAAATAAAATTTATCACTTCATTATCCCTTCCTGGCAGTTGGAAGTTGTAGACTTTAATGGAAGGTGCCAGATTTGCTAATAGAATCTTCTCATCACAGATGAAGGAAATGTAAAAGCAAATTTCACAAAGATGTGATGAGATTTATGCTAAAAGACAACAGCACCCGAAAGCACAAACTAAGAACGAAACTGGTGCCCTAGCAGGGGATGGAATTAATTACCTAACAGATTGGTAATTCTTTCTCCATTATAAATAAAAATGTAGCAATTTCATCAAGTGATCACTTGGCCACAGCCATTGCCTATTGATTGGACTTAATGAGGACATTTACATAAAGCTTGTACTGTTTTCATCCCTCAAGACAAAGTTCCCTCATCCCTTCCCAGTCACTTCTCATTGCCTGTGTTGAAACACACAGTTGCTCTTTGCTGCTTCTATGACTCTGATGTCACTATAGCAGTGACGTTGAGAGGAAGAGCAGTTCGGTGGCTAAAGGCACAGTTTTTGCAATGAACAGAATTGGGTTTGTATCATGCTTCCACTACTGAATACCTAAACCTCTATAAGCCCCAGTTTCCACCTTTGTAAAATGAGAATATACATATATACACATATATATAATGCATTGATTTATATAAATGTATAAATAACTATGTAGAACATTCAAATATTTTATTACTATTATTACATTTTGTAATTGCTTTTCCTTTGATGATAAAAGGTTTTCTTGTTCATGACTCAATCTCAATTACCTACCATATTGCCTGGTGTGTAATAGATACTCAATACGTATTGAATGAGTAGATATAAATGATTAAAATCCAAACTTTGAGCTAGACAGAGGTATGTAAAAAAAATTCTGATTAGTACCACAAATCAAGTGTTACAAAAATTGAGTTCAGAAAAATTATATATTTGTTTCCAGCCAAATACCTTAGGGGATGCATCTTAAATAACAGGAAGTACAACAGCAGAAACTTGAAGAAAAAAATAGCACAATCAAAACACAGTGTTGGACTCTACAACTTTACAATAGCAATGCCCCACAAAATGCACAAAATGTCCCTGAGTGAATGGAAATTCTCTCAAAAGCTTTGTCTTTATTTCTATAAATGTTATAATTTTACTATCCATTAATAATAGTGCTATTATAAGGCAAAATGTCAAAGCATATTATATTAAAGCATTAGAAATGTATTGGGCTTAACATTTGTAGGTAAGTGTCCCACCGGGTTTGTTTGTGTAGGGCTGGATAGGCCATTAGGGAGAAAGAGGCCAGGCCTGCAGGTAACACTATAAGCAATCCACGGAAGACTCCGTGGTGGCAGCCACGGCCTCAGGCAAGGCCAGCTTTTGTTAACAGAGGCTGCAGGCACGGCTGATCCCACAAAGCCAAGAGAGTGAAAGGCCAACCAATGGACCTCATCAAATTTTCCGTATTTAAGAAGCAGCTTTGAATTTGCATTGTGATGCTGAATCCCGTACCTGCCTCCCTCCTCAAGGAGCCAGATGTTGCCCTTCTCAGTTTCTAAGCCCTAGCCAGCTTCCCTGACGCGCAAAGCCTGGAGTGCTCCAGGTCCGCACCCAGCTGCCAGCAAGTTGGCAGAGGGTGACACGTTTGTTTATGCCCCCAGCCATCCGTTTTCTTTAAGCTGGTTTCCAGCAGAGGTTTTAGCTAGGTACCAGTTACTCCTTCCCCATGGTCAAATCCCTAAGGCTACCTGATTGAAAGGAATTTGGACATAAATCACGTCGTTAGTATTTCTTATATGATATATCTTACTTTGTTCGTAGAAGTACTACTGAACGCTTGTCCTCCAGTTTCTTTCAGTTGTTGTTTACTTCTAAAAATTAATTTAATGCATTTATGTATATTTACACACAGTAAGATGCACAGATTATAAGTATACACTTGGAGGAGTCTGGACAAAAACAATATAACGGTGACACTATCACCCTAATTAAGTTTTAGGGTAGTTTTACCACTCCAGAAAATTCCCTTGTACATTTTTATAATCTCTACTTATCGCTGTTGTGATTTCTAATAATATAGATTTGTTTTTCTCATACTCAAACTCCACATAAATGGCAGTACTTATTAGATACCTTTTTGTGTCTGGCTTTTTTCCCTTAACATAATAGTTTTGAAATTCATCTATCTGAACCATTATGGAGATGTGTTTTCATTTCTCTTGGATCAGTTCCGAGGGATAGAATTGTTGGTTCTCATAAGAAAGTGCAGAAGAGTTTTCCAAAGTGGTTGTAGCATTTTGTACTCCCATTAGCAAAGTACGAGAATTCTAGTTGTCCCATATTCTTGTCACCATGTAACGTTGTCAATCTTAATTTTAGCCATGGAGCGGGTGTAAAGTGGTATCTCATTGGGTGTTTGGCTATATTTTCTAATGTTACCTAAGCATTTTGCTGTCTTTTCTTACCCAGGTTTGTCAGTTCTTACCTAAGGCTGTCCTTTAATTAGGAGAATATCATTCCTACTCAGAGGCTAGGCTATGTAAACTATAGGGATGTGCAAGGCCACCTGCGTGATAAAATAGAAGTTGGTGATGACAAAGAGGCATCTTCCAAAACCTTTCCTTGACCCACTTTTGCTAAGCTTCCTTTGAGTTTCCCCAGAGGGGCAGAATGAACCACCATCAACACTGAACCACCATCAACACAACAGCACAGATAAGTTTATTATAATCTCCGTGAATTAATTAAGCAGTGTTCTGTTCAATTTTTGGTGCAGAAGGGATAAAGGGGAAATAAAGGCAGAGGAGTGGGCCTATAAAATGCCTATCCTTTGACGCTAGCTTGTTTCCCTTACTCAACTGCCTTATTCCACAACGCTCTTCTCTAGGTCTTGACTCCCGCCTAACCAGCTAATGCATTCCTCTTAGCCTGGAGAAATTATCCTTGAAGCTCATTAGAATCAAGTACATCTCTTATTAATTGATTTAAAGTGGAAAAAAAGTTCCCACATTTCATATAATTTAGGCTAAATAAATGTTTTCAGCACTGTGTAAATCAATAGAGCTGTCTTTTCCTGTTGCATCTTTCCACCATTGACTATTCTATATGGCATTTCACAGAAATATGATTTGATTTGAGAACATCTGCAACAGTCTGAAACACATTTTCCCCTGTACTTGACTTTTAGCTCATTATAGCTCTCAGATGTTCTCTCAGCAATCCTGTGACATATTGGAGTGTTACTGAACAAACATCAGTGAAGCCTATGTCTTGAGTAGTGTCAATCTCAGTTGAAAATGTTTCAGCTTCCTTAGCATCAACACTGGAAGGATTTAATTAACCAACTGAAACTTTCAAAATGATAGTTAATGCATGTAAGAAATGAGAAAGCAGAAAAGTGGAGGCAAAGTGGAAAGTGCTTAACCTTCCACCAGCAGATGCCTGCCACCCTCGGCCCTTGCTCACGCAGCCGTGAGAAGCCTCGCTGCTCTGTGCAGCCTCCCACATTTTGCCATGAAACCTCTGCCCACTCTGCTGGCCCTGTGGAGATGGAGAAGGTGGAGGTGGCAACTACTGTTGTCACACTCCCTGAATCCCAAACAAGGTCAGTTTCCAGCCTCTAATCTGCTCTCATCCAGCTGCTCTCGTGTTTTCAGTAGGTGGGGCTGGGAGACCAAGGTCAGAAAAGCACTGTCAGCAGTGACATGGTTTTGTGCCCACTGCTGCTATTAACATTAAGGAAGCAGCTGGTGAGATAATGTATGCCAAAGTGCTTTGTAAATTATAAAGTGCTTATATAATTGTCAGGGATAATCACTACTGTTGTTTTATTCCTGGGTTGCAGGAAGAGCACTGAACTGGGTTATTGGGTGGCAAAGTCCACCAGAAAGCTGAATAGATGGGAGTATAAGGTCTGGGGGAGGGGATTTTCGGCAAGAGTGGAAATTAGGAATATAACAACATGGAGAATAAAATTGGCTTCGTGGGTTGGATGAACACATACAGTAACATGAGAGCCATGGAAAGGGGAATACTAGTATTTAAGGGTCCAAAGTTAGGGGAAAGTGCTAAAAGGTTAACTCTAACAAGGTTCTCTTCACCCAAGGAAACGCTGTTTACCTCCAGGCCTTTGCCATGTTTTCTGCCATAGCCTGGGGTAGTCTTCCTGTACTTACCAGACCTCAAGTTTCAGATTGTTCCGGAAAACATTCTCAAACTCTTTTCCACCTCTGATAGCCTATGTATGTGTATGTGACTATCACACTGTATTATAAATAACTCTTTAATTATCTAATTTCCATCCTACTTGGTGATCCTTCTAAGGGAGGGCAGTTATATTATTAATATTTGCACCTATAATGCCTGCCACAGAGCAGGTGATAATAATTGTTTGCTTGATCGAAAGTATGGGAAAAATCAAAAAGAAATTCCAAATGTGAAGACGTATCAATTGTTGAACGTAATAAGATCTAATAGAGACTGAGAAATTACTAAATTCGGTGATTAGTAAATCATTAAGTTTAAGAAGGGCAGTTTTAGTGATTTTGGGGGTGGGGTGAGCCGTAATTTAATTTTGATGGGTTGAAGATAGAAAAGCAAATAAGAAATAAGAAATAAGATATAAGAAACAGTGAGTAAAGACAACATTTTTCTATAACCTGATCTGTGAAAGGAAAAAGAAATTCAAACCCTGTTACTTACTTCCTCTAACAATCCTATGAGATACATATTATTATCCCAAGTTATTGGATGAGTAAATTGAAGCCAGGAGAAATTATATAAGTTGCCCAAGCCTTACTACGAATAAGAATGAGACTATGTGTAAGGCACACACTCTGCTCAGTTTCCTCTGTGAGATTGGGCCAATTGTTGGGTATCTTCACAATAACTTATTTAAAACCAGGTACCATGCAAGAATAAACATTTTCACTGTATAGTTTGGAAAGAAAGGCTGTCTGGTATCTCCAGGCCCTTGGCCAAGAGATCAGACTCGGGCTGCAGTGATGTAGTGGGAAATTGCATCATGGTACTAGCTGCCAGCATGTGGGAAGAGGTGCAGAAAGGGAAATGAAGATCACTGAAAATGAGCTCTTCCATTTCACTATTTTTCAAAGGGCTACAGAGCCATCAAGCCCTCTGGCAACAGCTGCGAGTTATTTGGAATTCTGTATTAATCCTCACTTGCTGGTTGTACTGTGGTAATAATCAACCCTGAAATCTCAGTGACTTAACACAATAAAAGTTGATCTCTCTCTCACAGAAAAAGTCTCTTTTTTATATGGGGTGTGTCAGCAACCTAGGCCCTTCATTTTGTTGCCACTTTTTCAATGTGAGACTTCAGTGTTCGCTGTGGCAAAGGAAAGGAATGTGGAGAATTGAATGACAGCTCTTCAATGCTTCCACCCAGAATCACACACCACACTTGACTCACATTTCATTGACTAAAGCAAATCACCTAGTTACGTGGAACACCCATGAGGCAAGCAGGTTTACTTTTCTATAGAACCAGGAAATATTAGTGAGAACCACCTACGCCTACCACAAACACCAAAGACGTGGACTGAGTAGGGTGATCTTGCAAGCTTGTTCTATCTCTCAAAGAAGATTGTATACAGTAGTACTGGAAAAATTTGCCACAAATGTCATATGTTTACTTTCTTTTTTCCCACTTGGGAACTACATTGAATGGAAAGAAATACTTGGGAACATTTAGGTTCTGAAAGATGACCAGCTTGACAGCCCTGAAGTGATGGGTGACATTCTACAGGTCCGTTGGACTGGGCACATGAAGAGAATACTGTCAGCAAAGGATCTAGAGAAGGTTTTATGGTTTGAAATAGAATAGGATAAAATCGGTAAGGAGGGAAGACAGGCAAAACGCTTTACAGACACATGTATGACATCCAATTTTTCCAAGGCACAGTCTGGACACGTTTGCTGGGAAGAGTCCACAGCTGACCAGCGAGGTGGTGTGAGGAGCTGGGTGGCGTCACGCACTTCCGGCCTGTGGGGGAAGCTCAGACAGTGCCTGGATTCTCTCCTCAAACACAATTTGGGGGTCACCTGTGACCACGAAGCATAGACTATGATGGGCTATGGATTTGGGACCTAATAAAATTGTTTCCAAAGTCTCTACAACATAAAATAAAGGAAGTATTTAGAAATTAGGTGGTTAACTAGATCAATGTGGGCAACGCACAGAGGAAACAGGTTTCTAAGGGGAAGAAGAAATGGGGTAGATACTTCATCGGGGTGTCTCAGCTGTGTGGCAAACTGTGTGACTGCCAACTGTTCAGTGCAATGGAAGTTACCTTGGTCTAGCCTTCCGAAGCTTCCAGCATTTGGTAAAGCTATTCAATAGCCATTACAATCCATATAATTTGAAAGCCAAAAATCTAATTATGGTTTATTTTGTTTTGATTTTTTTTTGGAAGAGGGTGAATCATACCCCCCTTTTAATTTCAAATAATAGACTTTAATTTATTTTTCAAATCTTAGATTAGGACAAATTGGTAAAAAGCTGAATATAATTAGAGTTTCTGTTGATGCTCTACTTTATGAAAATGACTCTTTTAGTTACCAGAAAAGTATATCTTTTATCTAATATTCCCATTATTCAAATACACAGATGGGCTTAAAGAGAAATATAAAATACACATATTTTTTCCCTCAGGAAGAATCTGAAATACATAGCTCAGAATTACAGAGAGATATTCTGCCTTATTCTATAAAATCAGGATTAGGAACAAAGCTAACTGGTTTGCAATAACTGTCCACTGATTTTGTAGAGTTCTTAGGAGAGAGGCTAGGGAATGAGTTCAAGGATACTATTTGAATTCTAATTTTACCTTACATACTTATGGGAATGGTTTCTTTATAAACCCTCAATCCCTACTTAGAACAAGAAAAATCCTATATATTTTTTTCTGGCTAAAAGAGTTAATAGCATAATTAATGTGGGTAAATTGTGTTGAAGATATAGAGTACTTTAATATAAGTTCTAAGTATATACTTAATATTAGTAAGTTGCATTCTAATTAAAGCAGTATATTTGATGAAGTATGAGGAATTATACTTAACCACTTTCATAAAAATGATGAAGGAAATAATGACATTTGTGCTTGTTAATTAGATGTCAATTATATAAGTGAGGACAAAGAAAGACTCATAATTTTAAAAGCGTGATGGATGAAGGCAAAGCATGACGGGATGCTGTGCAAAGAGTACCAATGTTCTATGTGCACATTTTATTTCAGGCATACACTCATGGGCCACAACAAGGCAGTTGCAGTGATTACCAATTCAGAAGCTCATTTCTACGCAAGTTCCTACCTCAGCCACACTCAGAGAAGTGGAAGGTCGTATCCTGCAACACCTTGTCCTGTGTCCATGCCCACGCAGGCACTGCCCGTCGATCACACACCTCTGCTGGCTTGGCTGGTGTCATAACCCTCTCCTACAGAGCGTCCCTGGCAACCACCACCGGCTGATCAGCTTCCCCGGGAAATGAACCCACTGGCCCCCGACATGGGAGAGAAACCAAGCTGGGACGGCTTGGGGGGCACACGTTCTGGCTGTGAGCAATGCAAAACTGTGTTTTTCATAACGTGAGAGGCTTCTGCCAGCACCTCCTCTAACGCTCATATGACGTTCTGATGTTGCTCCTCCGATTTGGTGACAGCAGTAGCTCTCCCTTTCTACCTATCTTAGGACCAATGACGGACCACTCATTGCCATTTTATTGCCCAAACCCCAAATGAACCAATTGGTCTCCATTTTACCTGGGAAGTGAATACTTCTGCATTGTTTAGAAGCCTTTTTTTGGTGAAACAGAGTGTTTCAAGGGACAAAAATGCTAGCTTTGGACCAGATGAAACCAAACTAAGCAAGTAAGATCATGTTATCAACAGAAGGCCAAGAGGAAGTATAAAAATAATGTGTAACTATCAGTTGGAAACGCTATACAAAAGACAAAAAAAACTCTATAAAATGTTTTCAAATGTTTATGTTTACCACAATATTATCCATATATTTTGCATATGGATATATCACATATTCAAATTACTTTTATCTATCTAGTATCTATCATCTATCATGTTAGAATTAATTATAATAATAACTGCCATGTAGTGAATGTCTGCTACACTCTCACTATACAGTGTATAGTATACACTTTACAGATATGATTTCTAATTCTCACGAAGCACCTGTGAAATAAGTATTATCAATGCAATTTGCCACTATAGGAAAGAAGAATTATGGGGTTTATGAAGTTGGTTCAAGTTCACCCACTATTAAGACATGGAGCCTGGATTCAAACTCACACCTATTGTACCCTAAACACTGTGCTCTTTTCACTGCAAAACACTGACTTCTCCATGGGATCATTACATATTAATGAGATGATCAGACACTCAGAACTACAAGAGGGCTATCAAATCTTACTCAACATTTGTTGCTTCAAAGTAGGAATAACCCTCATTTATAAACAGATGCCTGCCCTACTCTTAAAGGATATGTGGCATTTCAGTGTTCTACCTAAGATGATACTCAAACCATCTCATGACATTTAGAGGTATAGATAAGTCCCCATAATCTCTACGCGGAAATTGGTGCTTTGTTTTTTTGCCATGCCCTATAAAATGAACTAAAACAATAAAAACATATTTAGCTTCCTGCAATCTGGCTACAGTCAGAGAAAACGACCTCAAGATACTGCTTTCTATTTCAGTCATTACCCTAGTAACTGACAGAAATGTAAAATATTATATGGAACTTTTCTAACAATGTAAGGACCAAAGTGGCTGCCCCAGGGACAGTAACTGCAGAGACAAAGCTGCAATGGGAAGAAATACCTGGACGAGAACGACAGGGCCACAGGATGAACGTGAAGAAAAACGGCTTTCATTTCCCTCGCTCCCTCCTTACTGGGCTAGCAGCTCTGCAAATGGTTATTAGAGACAAGAGCAAAGAAACATTCTTGTAGATGGATGGGAGTTAGCTGCCACAGCCTACCTACTGGCAGGTTCCCCACAGCGGAATTTTCATCCTACGATCTCGCATCTGACTTGATAAGATTAAATTATTTAAAATTATTTCAGTTTATACTTATGAAGTATTCTATACACTTATTCAGATCATAAGTTCTTTCTAATATCTAAGTATCATGAATATTGTCTTCCATTCTGTGACTTGAATTTCGATTTTCTTAACTATTGTTTTATAAGAAGAATTTTGATAAAGCATAACATCAAAATTTTTCTTATATGGTTAGTGTTTTTGCATTCTATCTAAGAAATTTTTCCTTATCCCAAGGTCACAAAGATATTTACTTATGTTTCCTTTAGAAATTTTATAGTCTTCCCTTTTAATTTTCTATATATGATATATTTAAAATTACTTTTGAGTTATGTGTAAGGGAAGTATGAGGTTCATTTAAAAATACATACATATATATATATATATATATATATATATATATATACACACACACACACACACACATATATATATATGTACACACACATATGAAATAGGTGTTCACAAAACAGTTATGCCTAAATGCTTATTTCAGATATATTTATAATATTGCAAAAGTAAAACAGCCCAAATATCATTTTTAATGGATAGTCAAATTGTGGCATATCTATACAATAGAATATTATTTACTAGTAAAAAGAAATGGTTTACTTAACACCCACCACAACATGGATGAATCTCCAAAACACTGTGATGAATGAAAGGAACCATCCACACAAAAATATACTTTCTGTGGAATTCTAATTATGTGTGTTAAAGAATGTGATCAAACTGATCTATGACAATAGCAATTAGATTGTGTGCTTCTAATGGTGGGACAGATAATCACTGGGTGAACACAGAAGGAATCACCTGAGGTGTTGGCAGTGTTCTACATCTTGACAGAAATGAGGATTTCATGAGTGTGTACATTTGTTAAAACCTGTCAAATGGTTCATTTAAGACCCATGCAATTTTTTCTTTATGTAAATTTTATCTCAATTTGGAAAAGTAAAAAGCATAAACAACAAATAGCTTGGAAGACATAAAACTTTTATAGTTGTGGTAAAAAGAGACAGTACTCTCCTCTTCTGAGATGTTATTATTAGGTTTTTTGTAACGGTCCTGCTTGTGATATATATTCCCTTTAGACATGTCTTTGTTCTCTGTGTTGGATAATATGCCAGAATCAAATAAATAGTTAGACATCTACATAGACATTGCCACAACCAGATAGCAGTGATTTTATAAAATTATATTACTTTTGGCTTTAAAATAACAAGAGAATGATGCATCTGGTCATCCGGATGCACCAATTTTGGTTTCTATCATCAAAACAAAGCCTTGTTTTAGGGGTTGCTATATAAGCACCATGACAGTTTTTCTGATTTTATCCTAATGAAAGCATTTTTTGTGAGCACAAATTATGTTTACTTATTAATATCACTGATATTATTTCATCATGTTTTAATACATACTGGAAGTAATTTGGCATGTTTACAATTTTCTTCTAAAATGACTGTTATTCTTAAAAGGGCCTGGTAGAAATTTTTATTATAAATGCTTTTCCCTTCTAAATTAGGATGCCACAGATTGTGCAATGTAATTCTATAAACATGTAGCATTGTGCTAGGTGCTTGAAAATTCAAATGTAAGTAAGACATGATCTCTGTTTTCAGGAGGCTCATAATGAGCTCAATGATAGACAGGAAGACGTAACTAGAAGACAAAGCAATAACTGCAATACCAGTTGTATGAAAACGGGCTGTGGGAGAAGAGAAAAAGGAGGGATCCCATTTTCCTGGGGGGAGAGGAAGAGGGTCACAGGTAGCTTCACAAAAGGAAATGACATTTAAAATATATGTTAAAGTAAACAGGTGATGGATCAATATAGTCATTGAGCAATTCAGCTGCCAGGCCAGAGCTCCCACATGGCAGATGCCAGTCAGGCACTGGCACCCAGGCTGTGTGTGATCTAGGGTCTCAAGAAGCTTGCACTCTAGGCACATTTTGCCAATCCAAAGCAGTAAGGATTCTTCACCTGCCTACCTCACTCTTTTCACTCTGGCCTCTTTCGTCTCATTTTACTAAACTAGAGTCAGACACAAGAGAGACTTTAGGTTCAAAGTTACTTTTTTCTTTAATGTCCTTTTCATTTCTGATGTTATGGAGAGAGGAATGGCTAGATAAGTCAAATGACTACTAATTTTTAATGTTACCCCTTAGCTGATTTATTCCTTTCATTTATTCATTCATTTACTTATTCAATTAGCATTTATTGAGCCCTTACTGTGTATCACTGGGATTTGGGACACAAAGATGAATGAGACAAGTGAGTGTCTAGTAGAGGAAATAGGCATGCAAAAATTCAAAAGCTGTGTGATACTTGTTGCAACTAAAGTTGAAGAAGAGAAGAAATTAATTCTGGGGCAGAGGTCAGAGAATAACTCAGAAAGACAGGGATGCTGAGAGCTTCTCTCTAGTGAACTTCAAAGACATTGCAGATGTAGGAAACGTGTGTGAAGATGCACGCTGACCCCAAGCACCCAGCACCTTTGGCCTGTGCTCTTTCCCTCTCAAGGGCTCTTGCCTGGGAATTCTGCTCTTAGCCCAAATGACGTCATTTCCTCCCATGCCTTCTGATTGCAAAATTTTCTGTTCTAATGTGGGAGCATCCGATTTCTTTCATACTTCTCAAATGAGTATTTTCAACATAATTCTTACTTGCCACACCTCAAAATGCCAAATTCTAATATTTTATTTTCTGATATCACTAAACTGTGTATGTTGCCTTCAACTCTAAAGAATAATTTGTGGGTAAAGGTATAACTTCAGGTATGTTCTCGTTTAAGTGTTCTTCACAACCCCTTACCTAAGATTCTTGGTGCCAAATGCATCTTGGAACTCAGGATTATTTTTTGGACTTTAGAAAACAGAAATGAAGCACATACCACATTTTCCCTACCACCCCCAGCAAGGGTGAGCTAGCAACCTAGAATCAAACACATTAGTTTCTCTGCAGGAAACATTTACATGTTCACCCTAAGAGGAATAAATAAAGATTATAAATAGCCTCACATCAGTTCAGGCCAGGTTTGCTGCCAAATGAGTTATGGGAAACATTTGGTTTCAGCGCTTTTTGGATTTAGGAATTGTTAATGAGGGATTGTGGACTTGTATTGTGATTATCTTCACATCGTAGTTTCAGAAACAGACTTAGAAAGATTAATTAACGTGTCCAAGTTGCCGAGCTGGTAGGTAACGAGCATTAGGTAAGCCTGTCTTACTCTGACCTCTGCAGGAACCACTGCACTACGTGCAGCAAGCAACCACTTCACTTTTGCTGAGTTGGAGGGAGGAATATGGTAACATGAAGCAACAGTGCATTTTGCTACCAAGACCCTTCCTTCCTGATGATGCTGTAAGCAGCGCCTGCTTCCTTCCGTGCACAACTTCCTCATCGCAGACAGTCTGCATGGACCCCACCTGGCGTATCTGATAACCCGTGTCTCTGCCTTTGCACTTCCTTTTGCTCACACGGTTTTGATCCACTACTGCCCCTAATTCCCTGCCCCTGGTTCCTCATCGGGTGTGTTCAGAACCCAGTGTGTGGCTCCTCTGCACTTCCTCTCTTGACTATTTATTTTTCATTTCTCTTCTAGCTCAAAACCATTTACTGCCAGCTTTCCCCATCAAGGGAAACTTGTGAACGCTCACTGCCAACTACTCAGTCTGACTATATTTTATAGCTCTTCTCATTTTCATTCGTTTTGGCAATGTGGATCCTTCTAGCAGTATCACAACGTGAAAGTGCAGATTCCTGGACCCCCACTGACCAGTTGAATCAGTGTGGGGCCAGGGAATCTGCATTTTCCCCAAGTGTGCCACATGGTTTTTAAGCACGGAGCCCTCAGCTGCTCTGCGGTGTGGCGGAGCTGGTGACGGCTCTTCCTACGGGACGTGCTGTCACGCTTGCAGGCCGAGCTGTACACTTGCACCAGAGAACAGGGCACACTGTGTGTGCCTGACCCTTCCAAAGCCACCTGAAAAATACCGCTTGGGAAGTTTAATCAATTGAGTTGTGCATAGGGACACTATATCAAATATACTAATCACCAAAGATAACTTGACTAATGTGGTCAAATCTGTGTTTCTCTGGTTAAGGTCTCATTTTCTCTCCATCTTCAAACACTGTATTGTAATTGCTCTCCTCTAAATTTCTACTCTAATGTATTCTAGCCTGACCTCTGAGTGAAAGATTAAGTGGAGTAACAATTGTACTTGCTGAAGAAATCTCTCCTGTCTAAAAGAAGCCAGCTCCTTCTAGGGAGTCTTTATCCAAAGGGTCTATATCTATTCTTATTCCCCCTATAGCATAAAAACACTGCAAGGAATAGCATCTTATTCTTTGGCTAATGAGAGTAAAATATGAGTTGTTTTCAAAGACAGACACACACACACACACACACACACACACGCCCAGCAACACCAGGAACCCCAGGAAGGAACCATTAGGAATCTACCTGTACCCTGGATCCACAATGTTTTGATTCACTGTTAGGAGTATTAACCTCCTGGGGATAGTCACCTATTGTTTCAGTCACGTCAGCCCAAACGAGAGAACCCAGCAGCATAGATCTATTACCAGACCGTCTGCTCGTTCCTCAACTCAGTGCTAAGAAATGAATCGCTAATCTAATCACACAGGCGACATTTTTTAACAGATGATAATGCTAGAAATTACACTTACAATTTTGATGAAGCTGGGCTCACCAAAAGACAGTCTGAATCTGCATTCAAAACTATCAGAAAATCAATTTCCACTTATGTCATTGACACAAGTGTCTCCATCATTATCCATCTTTTATTTGAATATTTGAGTTCTGAAACGTGTGGAAGTCCCTTAAAGACAAAATGGCGCAGTGCTACGTAGCTATTAATACTTACATTTCAGCTGGCATGGGGACCCTCAAATTTGAGACAGTGCTTTTATAGATGGTCATAAACTGTCAAAACTATCATATCAGAAACAATTTACTTGAGATATTTACATTGAATAAATGTAAAATGATTTGTGATTTTTTTTTTAGTTAGAACCACCATAGGATATTGATGGTCATTGATTAAAGCAAGAATACTCACTGTCTAAATACTGCAGACTCAGTTTATGATAATATGATTAGTTACACTAATAATGCTGCTTAGGCACAGTCTTACTAATTACAATATTATAAATATTAATGTCACCCAGTCCTTCTGTTTGATTGCCACTCATGGAGTCATTCATCACCATATCTTCCTGGAATCCACCCTGTAAGATTTATTTCTTTCTCCCTTTTGTTTTTCACTACCATACTTGAAATCATACCTACTATTCCTCAAGAAGGTCTTATTTTTGGCTGAAGAGGAATAGTGATAGTTTCCATTAATACTAACTAAATCTAAGTCAGTTATAGATGATTTTTTATTCTTTGAGTCCCCAACCCTGCCATCCAAGGCAGAGTACCCAGGGTTTTTGTTTTCTATTCTTTTTCATGTGACCTGTTTCAAGTTAGGATTCATTTGAATTATTAAATGCTTCCTTAAAGAATCTTTTTATACTTGCCTCTCTCTTTTTTTAAAGTTAATTATTGATGTAGTGACAAGCTGAAAAGACTAAGAATTATAATTTTTTCCTCCCCTCATTCAGGACTCAAGAAATGTCTTCTGACAATGGTTGTCTATTTAGAATAATACTAAGGAATACAAAGGCGAAATGCTGAATGTTGTTTTAGAAAAGATTTGCTAAAATCACCATATTATACAAAATGTAAATGTAGTGTATATTTCTCTGAAAATAGCAGTTAGTGAGAAAGTTGGGACATAACCTTTTGAGCCCAGGTTTAACCACATAGCAGAAGCAGTTACAAAAGAGACTGATTCAATTTTAATTTTAAAAACTTCATCATGTTATTCAGGGCTCCAGTGATTTGATTATCTTGAAAACAGAAAGGGAATGTTATAATTTCCAGAGCTTGTTAAAGAATGAAGAAATCTCCAGCTTCCCACTGGAAAGAATGCCAGTCATCACTGCAGCAAGAAAGAATCTGCAGGCACTTTACACACACACTTCAATCTTTTTCTTTTATGTGATCTTGTGTTATATTGGTTTTATAAAAATGTAACTCACAGACCTATCATATAGCTGTAATCAAGCCTCCTTCAGAATGATTCTATTGTAAAAATCATATCCAACAGGCGCCGTGATTCCTCTTAATGAGAAGGTGGGAGACAAACAAGAAATAGAAGGTGACCCAGCAGAGATCTCCAGGACTACACAGAGGTGAGCACCTACCTTTCCCGTGAGTTCAGCAATTTGAGGAACTGGTTTCCCTTTCTGGTGACTCACAGTAACTGGACTCTGCCCGTCCCAGTCTTGGAGTTCTTCAATGCTTTTCAGATAGAGCAGGGCTCTGAGGCCAGTGCAGTAGTCTTCAATCACAGTGAAATCCTGATTCTGAATAGCACTGCACACCTAGAGAGGGTAGAGCACCCAACAAAATGTCAACCCAGGAGCTAATTCTCCAGAGCCACTTTTCATTTATTCAACAAAATTCATTTTATGTGCCAGGAACTGTGGTAGGTTTGACAGGTCAGTCATTGCCTGGAGATGGGAGGGGTGGGGACAGAGGGACTGCAAAGAGGCACAAGGAGATTTTCAGGGACAATGCATACTCTCATAAACTTGATGGGTGATGAGGGGTAGACATATCTCAAAACTTGTCAGATTATACACTTGAAATATTTGCAGTCTGTGGTATGTTGTGTATACTTCAGTATTGCTGTTAAAAATTAGATCCAATCAGTTGAATTTCCAAGGAGTTAAATGTGGCACAAACTAAGAAAAGTCACCATATCCCTCTCGGGGGGCGGGATGTCACACTGACGTGGGAGTGGGTTCACCAGGCAACGCCACCCCCACTTAGCACCACTTGCTCTTCAGCCTTTCCCACTAATGCTCTCCTTCCCATGCACTCCGGTCCAATCACCCGGTCTTTCCTCTTTTCCTCAAATTTGCCCAATTACCTTTCTGCCTTGCATCTTTTTATGAGACCTTGCTGTTTAGAAGGCCTTCACTGTCTACAGATGGCTAACTACTAGCCCCTCTTCAGTTTTATGATAAAAACCACTTCTTCAAGGAGGCCTTCGGGAGCCCAGGCTAGTTAAGGCTTTATTGTTACTTACATCTTCGTTTAATAATTATTGCATGATTACTTGATTGATAGTTCACTACCCAAAGAGACTGAAAGTTGAGGAGGAAAAATAATCTGTATTTATCTTAGTCACCATATCATCACCAGTGACTAGCACAGGGTTTGTCTTTAATTCTGGCTTTCAATAAATATGTTAAATAAGATAATTCAGAAGAGATATTTTAATTTGAGGAACTACAAGACAGAAAATAGAGATTAAAAAATTCTAGAGGTAAGGAAGTTTGAATCTGAGTAATTGGAATCCTTCCAATAAAAATATGCTTGAGAGTCTGTGTTGGGATTTGAGGGAGAGTTTGAGTTTAGATAAATATTTTTAGGTTGATTATTTACAAGACACCTCTCCAATTTTGATACCACATGTGGACTCCAGAGATTCATTTATAACTGGCCAGTAGGAACTCTTCACCTAAGATGGCTTACGGTCACTTCACATTCAAAATTTACAAAACAGAATTCAACACCTCCCCTCATTCTTATTCCAAATCCATCTAAAGAAGCAATTATCCAAACAAAACTAAGCAAGGCAAAACTCATTTCTATCCCATTTCCCAAGTGTTAAATTCTTAGCATGTATCATGGTGCCTGGTAGTGGCAGGCAATAAAGAAAGATCTTGTCATACCTGAATGAAAATGAGGAAATAACTGAAAATACAAGAATGAATTAAATTCTGTTTCAAGGTCTCCTAATGCCTTTGGGTCTTTAATTAATAAATGTCATTGCAATACTTGTACCTAGCATACTAGCAATACCTATCTTTTGATAGTTGGTTGAAAGACTTTATTGAAAATACACTATGGGGTTCCAAGATAGGAAATAGGAAGTAGATGTAGAGAGAAATGGCAAGAAGTGATAGAGATGCCACGATATGTATGGACAAGAAGGCCGAGTGTGGAATTCTGGGAACGAGAGCGTTACAAGGAAGACCGAGGAAGAGCATGAAAGACACTGAGCAGAAGCGATCCAACATAACATGGAGGAAGATCTCAAGTGCTGTATGAAGGCCAATAACTTCAGAGCTGAAAAGGGGCCATGGGATTTAGCAATCAGAAGGACCTTGACCCCCATGGGTATTGACGGGGAGAAGTTTTGCAACAGCAGATGCCATTGTAGAGTGGGCTGAGGGATGGGCGAGGAGGAGGGAATTGAAGACTGAGAGACAGACTGCTCTTATCAGAAGTCTGGCTCCAGTAAGAGAGGGAGGAGAGCTAGGCTTGCAGGTAGCAGGGTTACGTGTCTTCTTAAAGCAGTGGTTCTCACCTTCCTAAGGCCCGGCCCTGTAACACAGCTCCTCGTGTGGTGGTGACCCCCATAAGTTATTTTCGTTGCTACTTCATAACTGTCATGTTGCTACTGTTATGAATCGTCATGTAAATATCTGATACGTGTTTTCCGATGGTCTTAGGTGACCCCTGTGAAAGGGTCGTTCCACCCTCAAAGGGGTCACGACCCACAGGTTGAGAACCACTGTCTTAAAGGATGGAAATAGCTATGTTTTAGGGCAATGTGGCCATTTTACATTTCAGTATAGGATAGAATATTTTCTATATTAAATTTATGTCAAAATTGGCTGAATGGTGTGACAAAAATAAAATAATACCTAATATGATGTGAGCTCTTACCATGGGACTGACACTGTGTTTAGTACTTTTTAATGTATTGTCTCCCTTAGTCCTCAAAAGAACCCTAAGAGGTAAGTTTAACTTTTTTCCCCTTTTACAAATGAGCAAACCGAGTCTTAGAGAAGGCAAATGGCTTGCTCCATGCCACCTGCTTAGGGAGTGGTGGAGCCAGGAATGTGAACACACATTCTAATGTGACTATGATACAGACAAAAAAACAAGACAAAACAAAAGACATTTCAATGTAATTACAATGATCTTTTCATTCAACCATTTCATGAACCCAACATGTGTGGTTTTTTTTAATCAAATTATCTTCAACCCAAATTTAACCATTGTTTTGAAAAATCCACAGTGCTAGATGAAAATTGTCAATGTCTTCTGGGTTTATTTTCCTCCTTACTTACATAGTATGAGTAAAAACAAATAAGCAAAAATAAATCAAAATGAAAAAGTGGAACAAAATCCCTTCCTTTCCTATTTTGAAGTGCTCTATTAGTATAATGTAGAAAATAATATTGAATAACAGACAGGAATATTTTCTATGAAGTCCACTTATATTACATTTTAAAAAGCTGTTTCTTAGGTACTATATAAGCATTAATGAGACTTGTTATAACTTTCCTTTAGTTGTTCTTTTTTTCAGAACATTTATAAAGAACATCATTATAAAACTTTTTAACCATAAAAGTCAACTGATGCTTTAGTTAATCATTTTTCTCATTGTGAGATTCTTTTTCATTTGTTTGTTTGTAGTGTATGCTCATGAATATACTTTTACTATCGTCTTAAAATAGTTCACCATATCAACATAAAATAAATCAGATTTGGAAAACCACATCATGTCATGTCCTTTATGGGATGTTCATGACTGTTGTAAAATCCTGCAGTTATTCGATTCCCAGCCAGAGAACTACAAAACAAACAAACAAACAAACACAAACAAACAAATCCTGCAGTTAAGGGACTCTAGATACGTTGCAATGTATAAATAGTAATTTCAGTCATCCATAATTGTTTTTCAGTGAGAAGATACAAAAGCCACTGATTTTCTTAATCTACAAACATGGCACAACTTGTATATGGTTCCGCCAAGCGGTGCTGGAGTACCATGGCGTAGACTTGGTGTGTCTTATCTATGGAAAACAGGGTGGGGCCTACGGCCAGGAAGCGCGGGGCCTCCTAGCTGGGGCCGAAGTCTTCATTCCGTAGTGTTTGTGCTACACATAACTGAGGCTTATCCATACTCTGTGAAGGGGACACAAGACCTGAAGATGGAGGAAAGAAGGTGGTGACTGAACATGGGTGGGATGAGGTGCTAGCTGGAAACCCCGGAAGCCACCCTCAGACCTGGGTGCTGGGGGGCACCGCGTCAGATATGTTGAATCGTAAGACAAATGTCACACTATTTCTGTACCATCTGAAGTGAGTAATTTAATGTTTACTTCCCAGTAAGATTAAACATTAACTTTCCTATCACAATTTCTGGTAGTAGAAACTTGGCACACTGATATTTTCTTTTAAAATTTTTATGTACATATAAATTATCTGAGGATCTTATTAAAACACATAGTCCGATTCTGTAGGTTTAGAGTGAGGCCCAAGATCCTGCATTTGTGACAAGCTCCTGGGTGGTACTGATGGGCCACACTTAGAAGACAAGGTTTTAAACACCAGGACGGATGAATCTCAACCTGAAATGCTGTCTGCCCAGTAAATTTCTTCCAAACAAATCATTTCTTCTTGATTTTTACTGTTAGATTGTAGCAACATTCTCATGACCCTTTCAAGAACCACTGTTTATAATAATAAGTCACATCTGAAGAAACAAGAGTAATTTTCTAATTAAATAGTAATGAGATCCAAAATAAATCTTAGGATGTTAAGTACACCACTGGGACCAGGGCTTTGTCCATGGGATTTGAGGCTCAGAAAATGGATTTGCTCTGCAAGGTGCCTTGTTCTTGCCTAACCTTTACATTCCACTGAGGGCTTTCTCTCTGTCTCAAAGGTAAATGTTTCCTTTTTAAAACTCCAAACATGTAGCTGCTATTCCTAAATAGGTGTATTTTATATGACATCTCTTAATTGTTTGTTTAACAGCTCTGATTAGGATCCTTAATAGCTGTTAACATGTTTGCTTAGTATAATTTGTAAGTTCTTTATGGTGAAGGCTGGTTTATCTTGCTTCACAGCAGGGTATCAGGTGCCATTATAAGGATCATTGCCACCATTAATTATTTCTATAAATGTGACTATCCCTACAGTGAGCTGTTGTAAGCAGCGGCCCCCGGATTCTCAGCAGGACCAACCCTGAGTTGGTGGTGCCCTGTGCAGCATGATTCGAGGTGTGCCATAAAGCTCCATTGCCACGAACAGTCTTCTCCAGAGGGGTGGCACAGTGCCCTGAATCTTCATGTTAGGTGCAGGCACATTTAATCAAAGCCTGCCTATGCAAAGTGACTGTACAAATACCTGAGAGATGACAGGGGGTACTGGGGCACTATTCCTTTCTCATTGTTTCTCATTAAATGAGATGAACCACATATTAATATTAAATTTTCTATTTATGGTGATTTACATTTTTAAAATCCCCTTTATATACATTATTTCCTCAATACTTAGACTAAATCTACAAGTTAGGAAGGAAAGAGGGTAATTTTCTTACTTTGAAAACAAGAAGAGCTTGCACTTGAAGAATTATTTCTTAAAGTCAAGTTTAGTGGTTGTTATGCCATATTAAGTAGTACAGCCTAGCCCTAGAGGGTGAGTGTACGCATGCAGAAGTCATGCCAAATTGGGCTTGAACTACATTGTAGCTGGGTAAGTATGTGCAACAGTTTTCATTTAAAAATGGAGATTAAGTACTTAGTAGTAGGAAACTAAAAGGCAACATATTTAAGTGTTTAAACTAGTAGCTAGAATTTAGTAAGCTGGATTGGCACTAAAAATAAATTTTATAATAGGAAAGATCAGAACATGAATTAGATAGGACATAATTTTTTAAATTTAACACTTTTTTTGGTCTAATGCAGTAAAAGAAGGTCATGGACCTTATTTTTTTATTTGCATGAAGTAAAGCTTTAGTTTTGTCATCAGAAGACATACATATCTGTGAGCCAGCTCCATCATTCAGCAGCTGGGTGACTGAAGCTCGTCATTTAGCCTGAAGACAGCGGATGATATATCAAATTTATTGTTTTGAAAATTAAATTACATCATGTAGGTGGAAGTACTATGGAAATTATAAGGCTCGGACAATCTCGGAATGGTGCTCAATCTCATAGTTAGCATCAGGTAATCTGGACTTTAAAGTGCTGAGTGGAGATCAAAAGGGAAAGTTGCCTGCAAAGAAAAATCCAACTTCTCTGACATGTAAAACAGAGTTTATTAGGAAGTTAGCAAATAAAATCTGAATTGTACAAAAATAGTTATCCTAGGTTAATAATCAGCAAAGAGGAGTTGTACAGCAGCAGAACACTGTGGGGCTGGCAAGTGATTTTTGTATATTAGAGCAGCACATCTTTCAAATGACATTGTAAAATGTGACCAAGTTTTTAAATAGGGATCTTAAACTCTTAGCACAACTCGGATGGACCTATAATCATAATGATCGCTTTTCATTTCTTGTGAACAAACTACACTCCAGGTCTTAGAAATGTGTGTTTAGTTTGATCGTTAACATAAAATCAAAAGCAACAAAGAAACAAAACTGATGGACACAGTCAATAATTTAGCAGTTACCTGAGGGTAAGGTGGGGAGGTGGGTGGGGGAGAAGGGACAGGGACACAAGTATATGGTGATGGAAAGAGAACTGACTCTGGTGGTGAACACATAACACAACACCTGGGACCTGTATAAGTTTTACTAATCAATGTCACCCCAATAAATTTAAAAAAAGGCGAGAAATGTGTGTCAGGAAGCTATATGCAAGTCAAAGATAGAGCTACAATTTAAGTCCAAAGTAGTTTCAAAGTTTTTGTAAATTCATTAGGAGAAGGATATGTTAGAGAGTAACTACATTTAAGCAAAAATGAAAGTTCTTCTGCAGTGCTTATCATATTCAAAATTACCCTTAGAACTGAGTGCTATGCAACTGAAAGAAGTTCAAGAGTCTTCCCATGAATACAGTCCATAGAGGAAACGTTGAATAAAGACGATTAACCATCCCAATTCTTAAGATTTCTCAGAAAAAGAAAGCGATCCTATGAGCTCCCCTCACTAATCTCTTTTGATAAAAGTTACTGTTTAAACAATGTAAAACATCTGCAATATTTTCCTAATGCTTCATAGTTTTCAAAGCTGGCTGTCAAAAGGTATCTATACCGTGATTTACAGTTGTCAGAGCAAGCTGCCAAGTAAGACAAAGGGGGAATTTCGGCATTTCTCAGGCCAGCCTCATTACTTTGCAGATGAGGACTCCAGTGGGGTGAGAGGATGGTCACACAGCTAGCCGGAGGCAGCGCTGGTCTCCCACCGGCCGGCAGCTCTCTCTGCTATGGCACTCCTGTCAAGTACCATCTTACTTAGTGCACACCGCAGTTCTGAGAGGCAGGCAGAGAAGGTGCTACGAGGTGTTTAGGAAAGTGAGGCAATCGAAACTAGACACTGAATGCTGTGCCCCAAATCAGAAGGTTAGTAGGTGGTAGAGCAGGACTTAGATGCAGATCTTTGGACCTCTGCTCTCTTATTTCGGTAAATTTCCAAATATTAAATTTGATGTCTTACATAATTAAATAAGCACATATTGATAATTTTCAATAAGAAGCAGCAGCCACGCTATTGCAAAATGATTGCAAATTTACTTAATGAATAATGGCAAAAATCCACAGGTCTTTAAAATGTAGGATCTTCAGAATTGGATGACCATTGGAAAGTGTATTACTAAAACTGAACAACAGATCTCTGCTGTTGCTGAATAGAAAAGTTGTTTCCAAGCCTATCTGTGCACACCCACTGATTAAAAACATCAGACTTCTCGAAGGTATGGAATCAGCAATCCCCACCGAACTGAGTTCTGTCCAGTGCTGACAAACAGACGTATAAAACTACATTGTACTTCTCAAACAGGTGTACAATACGTACTATGAAAGTCATGATTCAGAATACCAATATTCCCCTATGAGTTTCTGGTACCACAGAAATATGGCACTACTTAGTGGAATTCATGAATAAAACACCTCAGTTATAATTTTATGAAGGTATAGGTGAGAAGACAGCCCCTGGAGAGGCTAGTACCTAGGGAGCTGGATGGGGATATATTTGTATACCCACGTAAACCCACGAATCTTAGTTGTTCTAGCACATTAGTTTCCATTTGTTGAAGCTGTACGACATCAAAGTCATGATGTCCCTCTGTATTGCATTTAGCAGTAATGTAACGGACGACGTGAAGAAATCAAAGTGAGAGTTTCTAAGTAGTTTCCTGGCAATTGAGACAGCAGGCTCTTTCATCTGCTCTGTAACTGTGGCAGTGCATTGATTTAAACTCCTTCTGAGATCTCAAATGCTTTTATACTCTTAGGTCTCTCAAGTATCTTTTTTTTTTTTCCAAAGTGGCAAAATTGTAGCATTTGGCAAAATACCATCCTGTTTCCCCCAAAAGGAGAAGGCTTATTTCAGCTTTGCTACTAAACTGCTCAGGATCACTAAGTAAAATAGCTGTCTAAATGCCATCCTATTAAGAAATTGGACTTTGAGTTCAGTTTTTTATGTTCTGACAATAGCAAATTGGATTGGGGGAAAAAAGAGCAACAAACAAATAATCCCACAGATGTTGTTTTTCAAAGAGTCAGTTCAGAAAGAGCCTGATGGATAAGCAGTTCTGCTTATTAAATTTTTTCAAAGTTGTCCTTTAACTGTCACTTAGCTCATTTTAGATATCATATATTTCACTGTCAATCTTATCTTGCCTTTTAAATTATATATTTTAGGACACATCTACATATATGAACTACTTCTTTTTCCCCAATCAAGAAGTAATTTTATGGAGGCTGAAAGTCTGTTTTTCAATGTCCATTTGTGGTCATTTTCTATCGGATTAATTTCTTAACCCAAGTTCAGTTGAAGGCAGATTAAAGCGAATGAAGGATTTTTTGAGATATTTTATACTTGGATCCAGACCACATTTTGCCAAACAGAATGTAATTATTGATTCTCCAATTGAGAATATTTTTTCAAGGGCAGCATAGGCCACTGGACTCTCAATCAGAACATTGTAACAGGATGGCATTGTTGCCCTCTGATGATGCAAGTTGACTGAAGGTGGCCTGGGCTGATGGCCCGTGGGATGTGCTCGGCTGGCAGAAGGCCTCTGTCTTCTCCTTTGTCTGTGTTTTGCAGTCAGCTGCAACTGGACTCAGATCGCAATGATTACCTGAACCAAGAACTATACAGAGACACACTCCTCTGTCTGCCTTTTCTGAGGGGCTAGAGATAACATGGATGAGCCAGGCACAAGAAGGAGGGCCCAAGAATGGGGACTGCCATCTACCTCTTCAAAGACATTGCTGTTGACCGCCATGCTTCCCCATAGACATAAACACAAGGCAAAACACGACTGAGGCAAGACCTGGAGCCTCTGCACCCCAGGTTCCAATGCAGCCCATTCCCGGGCTAGAGGCTGTGGTTGCAGTTTGAGAGAGCTCAGCCACTTGGATTTTCGTACTAATAGAGATTCTCACCATCCTGGGCATTTGCTGTGGGGCAGCATCAGTTACCACAGTCATTTTTAATTGCTCTGCAGTTACACAGGGGGTGGTGCAAGATTTGCAGGTAGCAGTGTGCAAGCTCAGTACCTCCCATGATGAAAGTGGGCCAAGGAAAGGAAACTAAATACAGTGCTCTCCCCTTATCCATAGGGAACACACTTTAAGACCCCAGTGGATGTCTGAAACCATAGATAGGAGACAACCCTATATGAACTAGGTTTTTCCCTACACATACATACATACATATATACCTATGACAAAGTTTAATTTAAAAATTAGACACAGTAAGAGATTAGCAACAATAACTAATACTAAAGTATAACAATTACAACAATATACTGTAACAGAGTTATGTGAAGTGTGCTCTCTCTGTCTCTGTTTCTCTCTATGATAACCAAGACGGCTATAAGTGACTAATGAGTGGGTGGCATACGAAGACAGATATGTCAGACAAATGGTTGATTCCATCCCATGCGAGACGCAGTGTGATGGTGCAAGGTTTCATCATACTACTCTGAACAGTGAACAATTTAAAACTTATGAATTGTTTATTTCTGGAATTTTCCACTTAATATTTTCAAACTGAAGTTGACCATGGGTAACTGAAACCAGAGAAAGTGAAACCATGGATGGAGGGGACTACTGTATCCAAACAACAGCTGTCAGATGACTAAAGTTCTTAATTTTAGGCAATCTCTCTTTTTTCAAGAGTTTAAACAGATGGGAGAACTTGACTTATAAAATCATTTACTAAAATACCACACAGGATTTAGGTAACAGAAGGAGAATAACCCATACTTCCTAGAGAAAAAAAGTCTATGGGTCAAACAAACACATGGAAATATTTTTCTGGTTCTTGAAGATGGATAAAGGTATTAGGTTACTCAATAATATAAACAGACATTGAAGATTCTGAGAAAAGAGGACTATTTTCCTGCAATGAGAAAAATGTGGTTAACATGTAAATAGTGTCTCAAGACTGTCCACCTCTCAACTCAAAGCAAACACAATTCAGTAGTTGATTTATGGTTAATCTATTATTGATAAAAACAAATTTGTGAGAGTAGTATGTGACTACTATCAGTGAGTAAATAATCTTGATTGAGGTGCAAAAGTTAGACAAAGTTTAGCTGATTAAGAGCGAATAATCCATGTAAGGGTAAAGTTCTATAGCAAAAAAAAAAAGCCAAAACGCTGATGTTCAAGTTAATATACTGAAAGCATGGAGCAGGGTTGGAGGAGCAAAGCAAAAAGATTTGTATTTTTAAAAAAGAGATTTTTTAAAAATATTAAAGACTTGTTCTTAATTCCTTTGCTATACAGGCAGAAAATATGAGGCTCACAAAGTTTGTGGTTTTGTGAAAAAAATGAAAATAAATTGTATATTTAGTTTTTTTTTTTTTTCCCTTAATGAAGACCAAGAACCTAAAAACAAAGTGTCTGCCTTCAGCCTCCAAAGATGAATTGCTGGGATGTGGTTACAGATGAATGGATGCAATGACCAAGGAAACAGTTTCATTTGTACATTTCTTACTAAAATAGCACATATTTTATGACTTGTAAATATGACAATTAACTTGAAGAAAGGATGCGCACACGAGTCAAAGTTCTAGATGGAGGGTTTTAAGAGGCTGCATGACCTAAATCGTATGAGATGAATTGTCTGCGATGGCCAGACAACTTACCATCCAAACTGTGACACTTGAGAGCAAACAGGGAAACGATTAATGAAAACACCAGGGCAATTAACATTAACCGAAACTGTCCTGGATTTATGCTTTCCTTATTAATAGAAGGTTATTTCCCATCTTCAGATTGGAGGGAGATTTTCACGTGTCCCCGTGGAATGCATTCTGAAACGCTCTGTCGCCTTGGGTTGGGTTAACACTTTGGCAGCCCTGAGAACATTAGCTCGGGGTCGAAGTCACAGGGCCTTTACTGCTTGTGTGGGGACTTGGAATCTCAGAAACTGACCTGATCCAGATAAGCCTAGGTTTAAGGGGTCCCCACCGGGCCTCCAAAGGTCTTTGAGGAAAGAACAATTCAAGGAAAGGAAGGGTAAAGGACTACCACAAATCCAAATCCTGTAAGTCGCACAAAACCACATTTAAGGGTAGAAAATTTTTATGTAATTTACATACTTAACAGACTATTCCTTTGTAACCATCATTTCTTTATGCATTATCCAAATTCCTTTAGTCTTACTGCACTTTGACTGAAATTCACTTAGTGGTTATTACCTTCTAAGCAGTAAATATGCTTCACATTTAAACCTCACAATAACACCATAAGGTAAGTATTATTATTTCTTCAATTAGCAGATGGGTAAGCAGAGGGCCAGATATTAAAGACACTGACTAAGATCATACAGATAATACAGAGCAGAGCAAGGGTTCTCATCCTGGATCAATTTGCTCCCAGGACCTTCTCATAATTATCATGCAACCTTGCTTTTCAGTTTTAACTATTACAAAGGCACCAGGCTCTCATGTAAAAAAATTATATATACACAGTTGACCCTTGAACAGATGCAGGTAATTAAATTTTACGTGTTTTATATTTTAGTATTGTCTATAAAATGTCACTGTAAAGTAAACCATTGCTTATATTCTGAAACTCTTATAAGAAACATTACCTAATTACATAATGCTTGAAAATATAATAGAATTGACTTATTTTAAAAATTCTTTCCAAATTACCCACATTTACTTCGTGTGTTTTAGAAGCATCAGGCCCTATGAATATGTACCATTATCCTTCATTTAGCTCTGTTAAGGCCAGGCATACACAATGGATGGTGTATTTGGCCATACTGAATTCATCGGTAGTTAAATGGATTTTTTGCTTGCATCATTGTTTTTTGGTCCACAGATGAGCCATGGAACTTTTCCCTTACCTCATACACATTGCTGTATCTGGTGTTTTTAGAATGGAGTGAATATCCAGGGTGCAAAGTTTGATTTAGGGAGATAATAATGAGGTTATGGCATATATACCCTTAATGCATGACAACTGAAACCCTATCATTTTCTACCTGAGGAAATACGCTAAATATTATACAATAATATCTGATGTTTCTATCACTGCTGGATTAAGCTAGCTATCTGAAACATAATTTAATAAATTTATAGGCTTAGACATATTATCTGTTTTTGTCTTACAAACATAGCATAGTTGATTTGGGGATAATAAAAGTTTACATATGCATGGCCAATTTTTAATTCCAGGAAGTTTTTAGGTCCTCTTGGTTCAGATCTGTCTGATTAAACAAAAGAAACCAACAGCAATGATTTTCCTTTCTTTCTTCTTATTTTCTGGGGTGGGATCAATGAACAGAGTAGAGAGGTGTTCAACTAGGAATATGTGTATTCAAGGCGGGAGAATGTGGTTTCAATGTTTCGAAAGACCCATGAGTCACAAAAATATTAAAAGAGTGGAATATCTTACACACAACAGAGAAGCAATATTTCCTGAATATTGGAAGATGAGTTAGAGAAATGATGAGCATGTTTTCAAAGGCTAAAAAATGTAGGATTTTTTTCATTTTGGAATGAAATGTTTTCTATACCTTTTATTTACGTTATATAAAAAATACATTTGATGCAATTCTTTTTCTTTTCATCTTTTCGTCTTTTCCTTTAACACTTATGATCTTCTAAAACTCAGCTTTAGGAATATACTTCTGAGAATGATAAGGGTTAACTGACACTGGCCTCTGAACTATTCAGTACCCAAATGGTCATTGTCTATTTTTAAACATTCGCTGATAGACATCCACCCAGTCATTCATCTCCAAGCACCTGTCCAAGAGCATGTATCCATGTATGTACTTTGTGACTTATTCTTCTAATCACTGGAGGCATTCATAAGAAGTGAAAAGAAATATTCATCCTAGATGGGAGAAAATATGTATTCATTTATCAGCATTGGGCTACACATGCATTTGAAAGTGTGGTACATCTCTGAAAAGCAGGATAAAAAAATTTTAAAAAACAGGAAAGGAGACCCAACTGCTCATTTGAGAACTCCAGAGGTGTTTCCTAGGCGTCTTAACTACGGCCAGAATAGCATTCTTACATATATACCACCTCCTGCAACATCCTTCTCCAACAGTCCAAAACCTAGAAATCATTCCTCATTCGTGTCTATTCCTGCTCCCAAAACTCCAATCTCATTGTCCTACTTCAAACACACAAGGGCTATCCAGAAAGGACCCAGCCATGTTATGTGTGTGTGTGTGTGTGTGTGTGTGTGTGAGTGTGTGTGTGTGAGTGTGTGTGTGAGTGAGTGTGTGTGTGTGCACACGCGTGTGTGTGTGAGTGTGTGTGTGAGTGTGTGTGTGAGTGAGTGTGTGTGTGCACACGCGTGTGTGTGTGAGTGTGTGTGTGTGCACGCGCGCGTGTGTGTGTGTGCGCGCGCGCGAGTGTGTGTGTGCGTGTGTGTGCGCGCGAGTGTGTGTGAGAGTTGTGTGTGTATGTGTGTGTGTGAGTGTGTGTGT
>PVJL010009911.1:0-20960 GCA_004026885.1 Lyroderma lyra | reverse complement strand
CACTGCTTAAAACCAACATCTTGCCCCGCTTGGAAACAATGGGAACACCGGAGACAAAGCGGTGTGTGAGCTGGTGCCTGCTCACCCTCTTCCTCATGCCCGTGAGCTCACCACGTGGGCCTTTCTGCAGCGTGTCCGAAAGGCAGGGCTTTCCATTTGTGGTTCATTCCTTCATGTTCGCCCGTCCGCCTGGAATGCTCTTCTCCAAAACTTCCCTTGGCTGGTGAACCTCCTCATTCAGTCCTCCACTTAAATGTTACCCCTCTGAAGAGGGTTTCCCAACAAGAAAGTCCAGCCACTTTTTTCTAATTTAAGTTGTCTACATAGCACTCACTACTCATTGGCATTTTTTACATGTAGTTTTTTCTTCTCACTGTACTTGGTACCGATTAGACACTCAACAACTATTCATAGGATGAATAGACATTATGATCATCACATAACAGGACTTGATAACATGACTCCTCATGACAAAAGTTCTCAGCAGATGTTAGTTACTGTTACTACCAAAGCCAAGCTTGGCCTGACCTATTGAACTACTCCTAAACAATACATAGTTTTAAAAATTAAAATACTTGCATCAGACATAAGCAGGTATAACAAGTATTATCAGTGTTGATTTGTAAGAAAAGTCTAATTTTAATAATTCAATGCATAAAACACATTTGAGAAATCTGGGAAAGCCTCTACCAAAATGCCTTAATTAGGAAGACTTATTTGAATGTACTTATTTTTAAATTAGCCAGGATTCATATGTACCAGGGCTGCCCAGAAAAAATCCAGCCATAAGTGTCTCTATTTTTCATACTACATGCCTGGATACTTTCCATCCAGCCCTTGTATTTATTTAACTTGATTCTATTTGAGATACTAAACAGTATGAATATTCATGGATACTTTTAAAAGGTATTACATCATTTTTCAGTAACACACTTAAGTGGAACTCGTAAGCATCACTGATATCCTTCCTACTTACCTTTCAGGTTTTTCACTCTGAAACCTTCTTAATCCAGTTTTCAAATCTTTATATTTAATAATTTTGTTATATACCATACTTAAGCATCTATCTCTAAGTATGTGGGATTTAAAAAAAAACATATAATCTCAGACAAAAAAGCTTACCTATTGTAAGTGCAAATCAATGATTTTTGAAATGTATAGAGTTGTATAACCATCACCACAACCCAGTTATAAAATATTTCCATCACCCTAAAGTTCCCTTGTGTCTGTGTACAGTTACTCTCCCACTCCCCAAGCTGCAGGCAAGTGCTGATCTGCCTTCTGTCTTTGCAGATTTGCCCCCTCTGATCATTTCATTTAAATGGAATTATAAAACACAGCTATTTTGTCTGCTTTTCTTCACTTAGCATGATGGCTTTTTACACCTGCTTAGACAATCAATCCATGCTATTATGGAATCGGTACATCTCATTGCTGAATACTATTTAGGTTTATGGATGTGCCACATTTTGTTAATCCATTCATCAGTGGTGGCAATTTGGTTTATCCCCAGTTTGGGGGTGGTATTAGGAACAATCCTGCTATGACCATCTTTATGCAAGTCTTTTGTGGATATAAGTTTTTATTTATCTTGGATAGATCCTCAGGAGTAACATTTCTGGACTGTATGGTAAATGTATTTTTAACTTCCTAAGAAGCTGACAAACTATTTTCTAAAACAGTTGCACCATTTAACATGCCCACAATTGATATATGAGAGTTCCAGTTTCTCCACATCCTCACCAACACTTATTACTGTCTTTTTATTATGGTTATTCTAGTGGGCAAAAATATCAATATGGTATAGTGGTTAAAATCACATATACTAGGCCAAATTGTCTAAGTTCAGATCACAGCTTTGCCACTGACTATCTCATTATTTACCATGCCAATCTATAGAATGGAGACAATACTAATATCTATCTCACAGGATTAGTGGAGGAATAAATGAATTAATGTGACTATTAGCTTACAAAAGTATCTTCTACATTGTACATTCTATATAAGCATTAACAATTATAATAGTTTTGTTATTACTGTGTAGTTACATTGTAGTTACAATGTACACGTACTTATAGCCTGGATGTGGATTATAGTTGGGCCCTGCAAAGCTGTTACGTTCCCTTAATTATCAGTTCCTTGTATGATGTCAGTCTCAGACGGACAGTTACCACCATGTTAAGTCACCAGAATGCCAGGTGATATAAAAATCAAACTAGATCTTACATATAATTAGAATTGACAAGACTCTACATGGCCAGAATGACCCACCAGGTAACTTCCGTCAAAAATGGGACCTAGGCTGACTGACTTAAGCAATGATTTCATTCAGTCATCAAATGTACTCATCCACAAAAACTGGTATACACAGTGTTGTTTTGCTTTATAAAATTGCATTCAGTTCTCAATTACATGATCACAAGGATCTTCTTCCTCTCCTTTTTGTGACCCATCTATTGGTTTGGTGTCTCCTTTTTCCTTTGCTTGACTGGATGATTAATGAATCATTGCTGCTTCAGACCAAAGAATGAATGTAGAAAAAGCCAAAGGATGGGGTTCCCCCATCTCAAATCACTGCAGTGCCTATTTTAGACACTTTTCTAGAGAGGTACAAGACCCATTTGCTTGTCAGATATATGTCTGGTTATTAACTTTAGAAGATGTTTTGCACTCAGTTTTTAAAGAAAATTATTAAAAGCATTTCAGAGCACTTCCTGTGGGTTTCTAGCTGTAAGTATGGGGTCACTTCCCCATGCTTAGGTCACGGCTCTGCTAATTTCTCCAGATCCCATGAAGTCTTGGGGTACCCAATGAATTATCAAACAGCAAGCTAATTTTACTTGAGACTCCCCAAAATTATTAGCCTTCTGTATCTCATTTTGGAAGTGAAGAAATCTAGGCTATAGTATGGTAAAAATATTATTAGAAATTCGTACAGTTTTTTATCTGTGTTACCACCCATAGTCATAAGCAAAGATAATAAGGACACTGTGAATATAATATTTAACTGTTTATGTACTTAGAAAGTACTCTCCATTTCTGAAAATTTATGGCTTTACAATAAATAATGTGGATATATCGTGTCTAATTTTGAAAAGATGTAGGGCTATTGGATACAAGATATATGGAAGTAGGTTTTCAATAATATGAAGCAGGTTTTGCTTACAATTTTAACTGGGTTATTTGAAAGGTAATAACTTATCTGTCACTATGAATATACAGGCTTGATAATGAGACTTAGAGATGAGTAGAAAAAGAGATTAGTATCCTGGATGAGATGCCATAATGGGCCACACAACAGGGTATGGGAGCCTTTCACAGGGTGATAAAACTCAGAAGGATGAGAGAGTTAACTCTCTTAAAGGATAAACTTCCACTAATGAGAGAGAAGGCTGAAGGGAATGGCAGATAAATTTTCTCTGCATTTTCACAGTGATGGATCATTTCAAGGCTCTGTGTTCTGTCTAGTATAACTGGAGATATTCCTTGTAGTCAATTGATTGTCTGCATCTCTCGCAGCTTATGAAGCAGTGGCCAGCTCAGCACTGCATTACCTTGTATTCAGATCTTATATTTTTCTGTTTTATTTCTATTTTCTTTTACTCTGGATTATAGTTGGGCCCTGCAAACTCTATACCCTAGAGTTTATCTTCCAATGAAACAGCAGCACTTGACTCTTTCCTCAGGCTCTGTTTTCAATCAACTTAAGCTAAGATGCATGCTGGTCAAAAACTAGAACAGGAGGCTGTAAATTTTCTTTAAACATTTTTTGTTAAGGCATAAAAATGCTAGCAGAGGGGATGATGCTGATGATGACCATTAATATCTAACATCCATGGGGCACTTTGTTGCAGCTACTGTTAGAAGTGCTTTACCTATGATCACGTTTAATCTTCACAACCATGCTATAAAGTAGTTATTAGTATTATCCACTTTACAGATAATGTAAGTGAAGTTATAAAAATTCACACATTGAAGGAAGCGAAGGTCTTATAGTTAAGGAGGTGTGGAGCTGTGATTTCACCCTCAGCAATCTGACACGTTTGCATTTGAGTTGAAGTGTTCATCAGACAGGCGAGGTTCTCCGAGGCTGCCTGGGCCTCACTACCAATTATGGGTTGGTGTCATTGTCTGTGTGGCAGACTCGGTAAAGGCCACTTGAGTCACTGTCACACTGTTTATGTCAGAATACAGTCTCTACAGAGCTGAAGTCCACTTTTTTTCAAGAATGTATAGTTTGGGGGCATCAGATCCTCTACCACCCAAGCTATTCAGCTGGCATGTTCAACACACTTACTTGAACCAGAGCCTCATATGTTCCTTTGTTGTAAAGGTTTATGACAGGTCCACTTTATGTTATGCTTACTTAATTGAAGGCATTTGTTATCTCCCCCGAATCATCTTTAACCACCATCACATAGTGCATATTACATCCATCCTGCACACAAACAGATACACACATGCTCAGGCTCACTACACTCCATTAAACCACTTCGTGTGGTTTAAGATATTTATGACTGAAAGTGA
Organism: Lyroderma lyra; assembly: GCA_004026885.1. Lineage (NCBI taxonomy): Eukaryota > Metazoa > Chordata > Mammalia > Chiroptera > Megadermatidae > Lyroderma > Lyroderma lyra. The sequence goes on along the minus strand of PVJL010009911.1, from coordinate 16,433 downwards.
CTTATACTTTCCTTTTGCCTTTCTGTTGCTCTATTTAAAATAACTACAGAATCTCTTTCAACGAAAGGTCATTTGTGTCGATGGGCAGAACACAGAGGATCAGATCACCAGCGATAATTGCAAATGAATGGTCTCCTGATAATGCATTAACTACATACTACTGATACAGTTGAATCATAGAGGCTACTGAGGAGTGATTTTTGCTTTTCTATTTTAGGAGATTTTATTGCTTTTTCCATAATGCTTTTTCTTTCAACTGGAATTTTCTCTAATTGTCTCCATTTTTAATTTTGCACAGTGAGATGGCTTTTAACTCGTAAGTAGAATCTGTAAAAATTCATGTTTCTGTCTCAAAAACCTTTTAGAAATCTACTGAACTGTAACCTCGATGTCATAAGACACATATATGATATACAAATGCATAGTTCTAGACAGCCCAGCTCTTGAATGATTTTTTTAAATACTTAGATGAAACAGAAATCCATTTGGCTCTTGATCCAAAATTACAATTTGCTGAAATTGTGCAATAAAGCATTCAAAAGTTTCCCCTAAAAGCATTTTACTTAGGAGCATTGATTATGTTCTTTCCTAGAACAAACTTTTAACATATAAGTAAACAGTTTATTTCAGAGATGAATATTTTTTGAGTGAAGGTATGAGAAGACATGAAAATCCAGTAAATACTTATGAACATCTGCACAGAATATTTCTGACAAAATCCAGATTTCCTTAAGTTATATCAAACTCTTGATAATAATTCTCCTATTGGGCAGAACTGATTATAAGCTTGTATTTCAATTCTGAACTTGATCATGCTCATAGTCTAGAAGTCATCTGGCCTAAGCCTGGTTTTTGAATTGAGTTAGGAGTCACTTGTGTCATTTGTGTCAATGCACAGAATTGTCGATTAGTAGTCCCTTGAACTGGAGAGATATCCTGACAGTAATTTCCTTTATAGTTTTCCTTCTCATAAACCTTGAACATATCATTTATTTTCTAAACTGTACATGGGAGACAGTTGTAATTTCTAGTAAAAGTCTTTAAAAATTTTTTTTTTGGTCCTGTAAGAACTTTGATATTTTACTGTAATTTCTTTCATAATCACTATTTGAATCAAGTCACAATTAATACTGCAAAAATAAATGTGCACCCAGATTGTTTGCTTGTTCTCCATTTCTCTGTAAATCACTATCATCTGTACCAAGAAAACCTTTTATAAATGTCAATTGCATGACTAGAATTTCATAGTCCTAGTACTCTCTCTTCCAGGAGTTTACAATTAGAGACAGGTACAACCAGAATTGGTACTGATTTTACAACCACTCTTAGAGCAGAACCAGTGTGCGCAGGTGTCCCTGGCGTGCCAGGCACGGCTGGGTGGTGAGAGGCGTGGCTGCACCAATGGGTGGGAGCAGGGAGCCACTCCAGGGACTGAGACTCTGACATTTGATACTCCCTTTAGCATATTAAATACCAGTTTTCCCTTACCACAACCTAATGAGATAGGTACAATAACTTCTATTTCATTGATGAATAAACCAAAGTTTATAGTAGTTACATAATTAGGCAAAATTCACCCAGCTATTAAGTGGTGAAGGCAAGAGTTGAGTAAAGAACTTCAAAGCTCCTCTTAACTACCATACTGTCCATGGCAATACAACGATATCTGGATGTATCAACACTTGCACACAAATACAAATACTGTCGAGAATCTTCAAAAATAAAATAAACGAAGGTTTTCAAAACATGCTAGGGACTAAGGGACGAACAAGAGAGTTTCTTAAATTGCTTTTCAAGGTAAAACAAAACAAAAGCCACATATTAAGCAATGACACAGAGGCACAAGGCAGAACTATTGGGTGTCAATTTTATCTCACTAGGAAGAGAACTAGCCTTTACATAGCAGTTCTCAGAGCTCAGTTATACATTTGTGCAGAGCTCTCGGCATTGGGCAGAGCAGCTATGGTCCAACAGTGTCTTCCTTCTTTTCCTCTATCTTCTCTACCTCAGCCTTAGACACATCTTATATCAAGATCAGAAAGTGAATAAATAAATCTTTGCACTGTCTAATCTTTGAAAAGGTTAGAAACAAGACCTTTTCAAATCTACTTCATAATAAATGAACTAGGGAGAAAATCAGGAGTGTTACAACAGAAATTTTTAAAAAAATGAAATAAGATCAGAATGCTCCACAACCAAAATGGTCACAGTCTTTTCAGAAGAAGATAACTTCAGAGAGTCTAGTTTTTTGTGGATATATTGTGGTGGGGATGGCCCAAATGAGGCTGACTATAAAAAGATTTATATACACAAAGACTTGTACACATACACGTGTGTGTGTGAGGAGGATAAAAGTTTCTAAGGTTTGGTTTGTTACGATTGCAAAAAGAAACAGCTACTTCTAAACAGAAAGATGCATAAAAAATTAAAAGGAACCAGTCTTAAAATAGCATGGAAAAATATCTAAATCTCTTTTGTATCCATTAGAATAAGGATAGTGAGCATAAGGCAGAGAGAGAGAAGTCATTTAGAAAGAAAAATGGCCATAACCCAGGAACATCATTATTATAATAAGCTAATAATTTAATGTCATTTCAAAGTGTAATTAAGAAAAGTAACAAAGAATTGGGACAGCACACACAAAGCAAAATTGTGGGGTACAAAATTGAATGTCATGATTAGGGACGTAGGCACTTGTGAGGAACCAATTGTGAAATGTCTTTCTGTGGTTTGAATTTTCATTTTTTCTTGCAAGAGAAATTCTTAGAATGGCACAAACTTCTATTCTGATCTGAACCCTTGGGGCGGGGGTGGGATATATTAAGCACCTGATAAAAATGAATAATTCTGGAAAGGTATTTGTGTTTGATTTTTGGATTAATACATAATAATGTCTTTTTTGTATAGAAAGTTGATGTTCTACCATTAATAGAACATATGCTTGGAGATATGGTTCCTCTAGAAGTGATGGATTAGTATTGACGAAGACACTTTTTGGTGCCATCATCCTAGGGGATAGTCAAAAATATTTGTGAGGCAGTTAACCAGAGATGACGAAGGCTATCAGTAGTCCTAGAAGACAGAACTGAAATTGTGGAGGATAAAAATCATTAATTAAAAATTGAACAAATGACATGGAATAAAAAGTAGGAAGGGCCCACTGAATATATATTTGCTACTGGAGCTGAAGAGAGAGGGAAGAGGTGTAGTATCAGCATGTGAAAAGGTAAAGGCCTCGTCACTCTTTAATATTATAGCTTCCCATTGAACAGAGAACAGCATCCAAAATCCGAGACCCACCGCTGCCCGTGACTGCACCTTCATCTCCTGTCATCCTCACCTCTGCTCTGTCTTGCCACTTGTAAAACAGGGCCAGCCTACTCTCATTTTGCACTCAAAGGCTTTGTTTGTATGCTCTTGTCCCCCTTCCACCAGGGGAAAATCTCCAGGCCTCCGCATCGCTGATTTTTATTCATTCAAATCTAGGCTTAATTATCTTACCACTCCTTCACGTAAGCTTCCAGCACCCCAGGTTCCTGAGGGCACACTCAGTTGTCTGAGAACATGCTTGTGTGCTTGGGGCGAGCACTGCGCTTGGGACCCTATGGCCTCCTGCCATGTGATGAAGGAAGATGGCCTCTGGTGAGAGTTCACTGAGGACACCATTTCTCTTTTCTTAGATATTGTATTTCAAATACAACAAAGAGCCTATCAACTTTTTATGGAAGCTATATCAAGATACCACTTTTGTTGACCTTATTGTTATTAAATCCCTCTACAGCTTTAAAAAAAATCTTAGCCATGGTGACTCCATTTTAGATGTGTAATTAAATTTTTGTGTTCAAGAATGGGACTTTATATCTGCCAATAATTAGCTTTGTCTTCTTATATTGTATTAGTCGTGCATGCATTGTTTGCTTTTTTCCTTATCTATTTGTAACTTAACCTGTCTCCATATTTCCTGTTACCTAGAATGATCAACTGCATTTCTGTTTCCCCAAAACAAAACTCAGGAGCCAGTCTTTTAAAGAGTTTCAAAATTTTCTTTACTCAGCTCATGGAAACATTTGTCAGAACTAAAAATAATTTTGGAAACTGAAGAAGTTAGGGATAATTTAATAAAAAGTAAGCAGTTCACCTGTGAGAAGGTTGGGATAAATAAATGATGTATAGATGTAGTTCAGACACTGAGAATGACTCATCAGTTAATAAGTCAAGAACAGAGCAAATATTCCCATGTTTATTATGATAAATTTCTCTTTCCCTTTGCTAGTACATTTCTTGAGCACAGTAGCATGGATTGTAAGGGATGCAAAGACAAGTCATGGGATAGAAATCAGGAAACACGGCTTCTAATCCTACTGGGAGCCAGCTGATCAAATAAACTCAAGGAAATTACAGATTTGCGATCTGTAAAATAAAGTTAAAAATGCTTATCGATGTTCCCTTAGCTTTGTAAGAGTCAAAGGAGTTAATAACAAAAAGACATTTTGAAAAACAAGGTATCAAGTTGACAATGCACTGTAGAATTGTATGCCTGAAACCTATGTAATCCTTGCTAACAGATGTCACCCCAATAAGTCTAACAATAAAAATGAATTAAAAAAAAAAACAAAAAAAACAAGGTAATGTTTATCAGTTCATTAATATTCTTTACAATATATTTGCTATGATCTAGAGGTTTCCAATTTCAATGCAGTCTGAATTTTGAACCCTAACTTAGTATGAAATAGAGTCTATAAAATATTGAGGTGAATTTTTAAATAAATATACAATTATATACATCCAAAGGAATGTGGCTTTTCCAAAATAATAACCCTGGTGGATATTGGCACTGCTCTGAACAATTCTGTAACACTTCTTTTTCAGCGCTTTATTAAAATCATTTTATGAGCTGACAGAAAAAAACACACGACTTTGTGTATCTAACTCAGTTCAACAACCAACTTTGTTTACTGAATTTGTCTCTCCTTAGATTTGTTTATAGAAAATTAAATTTATTCTGAAAGAATGAAGACTAGTTCCGGATGGTATTCGAAATACCATCCTCCCAAAGTGACTTCTTCTAATAGTCATTTGGCTGGACAAAATTATAGGATGGTTATTACAAAATCAGTTATGTCCAATCACAACTCATTTCAATTGATATTGATAAATTGGAAAGATTCAGAGAAAAGCAAAAAAGAAAATACAATGTTTAGAAAATAATATGCGAAATAAGAATATTAAAACTGTTTTTTTATTGTTGACTTAATTGGGGTGACATTGGTTAAAAAGAATTACATAGGCTCCATGTGTACAATTCTACAGTGCATTGTCTATGTGTTCCATTAAGTGTTCATCGAAGTTTCAAACTACTAGTCACCTTTTTATTCTTTAATTTGCAAAATACCATCACAAATATATGGTGATGGTATTTTTTAAATCAAAGAACAAAAAAGGGTAAACAGTAGTTTAAAACTTTGGTGAGGCATGTGGAGATTTTTGACAGAGAAGTGAAACCAGCAGTTAACCATATCTCTGTATACAATGTAAAAAGGAAAAAGCAACATAAAGGGTCTGGTCAGTCAGGAAAAAATTTAGCCGAGGAAGTTTATACAAGCTCAGAAATTTTATATAGCTATATCTACAAAAATCTTAGCTAACTCATGGTTATTTTCTCACATAACATAGTCACCAAGTAATACTGTTACTTTTTCTTATAGTAAAGCTATCTTTCAAAAAGATTAGATTTAATTTCAATTAATTTCCTTTGAATCTAGCTGTACTCTTTCTATTAAGTGCAGAGTGTGTAATCACTTGAAGGACTAGCAGGTTTCCATTTAATGTCCTCTATTTGCGTTTAAACAACATTGTTGCACTGGAATCAAGATGCTTTTCAAAAATTAAAACTTCTTTTATTATAGTAACCATCCATTAAATTAATTTAAAATATTGTAATTGACACAGTAATTAGAATTTCATTGGATGGATATGAACAGCATATTTTTTCTTAGATATTAATCTAAGAACATAGGGTTTCTATTTTCTTAAGTACCCACTTCCATATTGTTCTTAAAATTTTAAATTAAACAGTCATTCAATTTAAGAAACAAGAAATTGCATAGTGGAAAGGAAAATATATCTATTTTAACTAGCTATATGAAACAGTTTCAATGCCATTTAAATTAACTTTGAATGGTACCATTCCTTTGTATATCATAGCCTGTCTTTAAAGAGCATGATAATGGAAAAAAAATTTTTTAAATCATTGAATAAATTTCTACTAAATAAAACTCCAGAATATAGTAAGCATAATTTTTTATCACCTAAAGACCCCCATCTATATAGTCAAAGCACTAAAGTCTTCCTCTGTATTATGACCAAGAGAGAATGTCGGTAAGGCATCTGCACTCATGTGGAAACAGTGTTACTGTGATGCTTCGATTACTTTTTTCTCTAGTTTTAATAAAATAATACATCTCCTAATCACATTAAATAAGTTCATTTAGCTTGAACTAGCTCCATCACAGCAGCTTTGATTATTATTAAACATTGGTTTGGTTATCAAAATTCAGTAAGTGTCCATCATGTGATCATGACTCTTCACAACAAATGTCCATTGTGCTCCCTTTTTTTGTTGTATTTCAGGATTTCTATTAATTTCATTGACAAATCCATACAAAAGAAATGGAATAAAAAATCCACCCATACAATCTCAATAAAGGCACAGATCATAATTTTACATGAATGAACTGATGGCTTCATATAATTTCCAATGTCCTGAATCAAAGTCCTTAAGAGAGCGAACAGTGTGGCAATATCATTAAATTAAATCATAGAAACCCACAGTCATTTAGTGAAAAGAAGGGTAGTATAGTACTTACATTTTCTCTCTATATATACAATGGAGGAGAATGAACATTTTCTAATGAAACCTATACTTACATTCTCTATCTATATACAATGGCAAATGAACATTTTCTAATGAAACCTATCACTAAGAGCAGCTAACTCAGTCTGGGGGTTGGTTGCAAGAGAAATCCCTAAGTAGTTTTTGTTAGTAGAAATAGGCGAGTGCTTAAATCAGATGGAAGAGATAAAGGACTCACTGGGAAGGACAGGTCTAGGACTAACAAAACTAAAAGTAAAATAATTTTAAAAGCCAGTGTTAATTTATTAAAGTCCTCTCTTCAAAGTGTTTTAAAATTGTCTTTTGATAGATGACTGGATAAAGAAGTTGTGGTACATGTCACAGTGGAATATTACTCAGCTATAAGATGAAATACAGCCATTTGTGACAACATGGATGTCTCTTTAGATCATCATGCTAAGTGAAATAAGCCAGACAGAAAAAGTCAACAACCATATGACTTCACTCATACGTGAAATATAAAACTGAAAGCAACAACAACAACAACAACAAAATACTTTCCTTTCCTACAGCTCAGGGGAGTTCCTTTCTACTTGCTAAGTGTGATGCTGCCTGGTTCATGAATCACTCAAGAAAGCCAATTAGATCTTTAAAATTTAAAAATAAAATAAAATAAAACTGAAAGCAACAAAGGAGCAAGACAAACAAAGAAATAAAAACTCATAGACACAGCAACAGTTTAGTGATTACCAGAGGGGAAAGGGGGAAGTGGATAGTAGAGGAAAAATGGGGTTTGAAGACATGGTGATGGGAGGAGAGCTGACTCTGGGAGTTGAACACACGAGGCAATATATAGATGATGCATTATAGAATTGTACACTTGGAACCTATATAATTTTACTAACCAGTGTCACCCCAATAAATTTAATAAAGATAAATAAAAAATTTAAAACTGTTTTAAAAGGCCATAATTCAGGTTATTTACTGATGATTCTTTTCATGAATAACTAATTGGCAGTGAAAAGCAAACATCTTTTTTTCTCAGAGTAGCCCCCACCAAAAAAATTTTAAGACCTCAAGAGTTTGTGAAGAGCTTGAGAATATAATTTTACAAGAATGCATTTATAAATTTCAGTATCTGAAATTTACTAATAATTTTCATTTGCACTTTTTATAGCTATAACTTGCATATTCTAATTAATGAAAGCCTATCAAATAAGATGAAAAGTCAGATTTCAAAGACACAGGCGGTCTACAATATTTTGTGATTTTTACATTTCAGTTAAACTCTCGATTAGCAAAAATTTGAGCAAGTGATGCTACAATCCAAGTATTTTCTGTCAATAAAAATTTCCCTGATTCACCATTTTCAATTTTTATGTGAATGCTACCTTTTCAATGAAGCTTTTTCAAAATTTTTTTACACCAGTTATCATCTTACATACTAGATAATATACTTAAGTTTCCTACTATGTATCTCTCCCTCACTGGAATGTAAGTTCCATGAGGTAATGAACTTCTGTCTTTTCTATTCACAAAAGAACTCCAAATTCCTAGAACAGTGCTAGGAATGTACTAGGTTCTCGATAAATGGTTATTGAATGAATAAAAGAATGAATGGTCCTCTGTGATGCCTACTGATTAATAAGGAAGGTATGTATGTTCTATCACACCTCACTTTTGGAAAACACTTAAGCTTTCTATTTTTGATATGTCAGTTCTTTCTCTAAAGTCACATAGAACATCATAGTTATTGAATTCACTTAAAACAAGTTGAAATGACTTGGAGTACAAATCCTTATTCCAGTAGTAAACTCACCTATCTTCATAGTCCATGTATGTGCCTCAAGAAAATCAGAATCAAAGTATTTACTATATCACTATTTTACACCCTTCTCTCTATACTCCAGTGTTATCAGTTCCATCACCCTGATATTTAAATACATTTCATTTGTCTTACCATGTCTTATAAAAAATACATTTTGTCAATACATAGTTCACTTCTGAATAGAAATCATTAGAAAGAGAGATTTGACTGTACTCCACCTGAAGATATATAAGTGGATGAGCTCTTCGACAGAAGTATAGAAGCAGACAAGGGGACTGAGTTGGACAATAAAAGCCAGTGAACAAATGGAATAAGGAAAATGGCAGCGTGATTATGGACAAGTTCAGGGCCTTGAGGTGTATGAAAAAGATCTGAACTAACTGATAGAGGGAATTGAATGAGATTTTAAAAAAATAATGAATAAAAGCAGATGTTAACTAACACCCAAGGTCCAGCTGACATTAAACACAGTGAATTTGGAGTAAATTCAATTGGCAGAGTTACTTGAATTTGTCTAATAATATTTAGCAGACCAGAAGTATAGAAAAGGAAAGGTTAGATTAACCCACGACTATAGAGTAGAACAGGGTCAAATTCAATTACAATGGAAGAGAGAGGGAAATATTATATATGCTACACCCCATTCAATTGCCAAGCCAAAATTCTAAATTCAAAGGTTTTCCTAGTCATAACTGTCCTAAGTATATCTTAATACTGATTTTAATTCATACTTTAGCTAAAAATTGGGTTTAAGAGTATTTTCTGGCTCAATAAAAATCCGAATCAAGCTAATGGTAGAAATGATATATAATCCATGATTTTCATATCAGTAAAAGCCTATGTGTGGAAATTTCTATTTAAAAAAAATATTTGAGAGCCAGTATTTTACATAGCTGGAAAGTCTCCAGTCCATTCCTGGCCAGAGCTAAAGGGGCAGTTCTTTGGCAACCATTTTTCATACCATGTCAACTCTTTCAATTCCTGTTCACAATCTGATAAAAAATACCAGTGCAACTCAAGCACATTCATTTCATAATAAATTCCTTTAACAAATAGTTTCTGTTATACAAAAAGCAGTCACTACATTCGATGACCAGCATTATATGAAGACACCTGGCATGAAAAGATAAAGTGAGCCAAAATGATGTCTCCTTTTGAAAATCTGAGCCATCAGACCATAAACTATTGAGACATTTCATGTAGAAGTTGGAGCTAAAAGACTACCGTGTGGAAAGGGCTCAAGTGTGATGTGGTAGGCAGAAGTTCAGAGGAGCCAGAAAAAGAATAATCTATGGAGAGGGAAAGAGTAAGCAGCACTATAGATTCCTTTGAGGGAGAAATGTCATGGCCTACACAAGTCAGGGAGACAAGGTCTCTTCCCAGAACTTCCCTGTGAGTTCATGCATGTTCCATGTATGTGTAGAATATAATAAATAGGTTTCATTTTCTTTAGGCAGTTTGTGTGATTCTGTGCTTCTCAATCCAAGATAAGCCTAAGCAGAAACTGCTATTTGAGTAATTATTCACCATACATTTCATGAAGACACATATATTTAGATAATATGGTTCATATACTGACTACACATCTGTGCTCAGAACATAACATGTTGATTAATTTTTCTATGTTTTCATGTTTCTTTTCTTCTTTGAATCCTTACTTTAAGAAATAAAATGTAGCCTTGAGTAGGCATGGAAGACCTACCTGTCTACTGTTATGCCCACCTTAGAGATTCTGAAAGGGGATAGGCAGCATTACCAGTTGGAGGAGCATTGGTTTTATGGTTGCAAAAATGCTCAGTCTGAGTACTGGATCTAACACTAGTCAGGTGACTTTGGCTACACTACTTTTATCTCCCAAGTCTCAGTTGTTAGCAATCAAAGTGGTATTTCACTCCTGGGAAGTTGTGGAAATACTCTGTGCAGTAGCAGCTAGAACTTGCACAAGGTAGATAGTCATCAGTCTCTACCTGCTACGTGTGACTTGCCCAGGATCACATGTTTGGAAATGAGCAGGCATCTTTCCTGGGACCCACTCATAACCCACTTGGGTCCTCCAATCCACGAATTTCTGTGTTTATGAAAATAAACTCAGAAAATATTTAAGTCTAAACATTACTATCTTCCAGATGCTTCTTAAAAATACTGCTCCATGTTCTTCCTTCCTTCATGATGTCCCAAGGTACCTTCTTTTATCATTTCCTTTCTTTTTAAGAAACATCCTTTAGCCATTCTTCTAGTTACAATCTCCTGGCAATAAATTAACTTAGTTTTCTTTAGTTAAGAATGTCTTGATTCCTCCTTCATAACAGATACAGAATTCTGGTTTGATCTTTTTTTTTTTCAACAATTGAAAAATGTGGTCCCACTGCCTGAACTTTATGTTTTCTGATGAAAAATCTATTTTCACTAGAATTGTTTGTTCCCTGTAGGGAAGATGTTGCTTCTTTCTTGCTTTCAATATCTTTTTAAGATTCTTTAGTTTTCAGAAGTTTGACTGTGATGAGTTTTGGTATGGACTTCTTTAGATCTATCATATTTCTGTTCATTCAGCTTCTTGAATCTGTAGGATTATGTCCATTGCAAAAAAATGGAAAGTTTTTGGACACTGTTTTTCACTCCTTTCTTCTTTGACCTCTCCTCGGGCACCGTACTTTTGGTCTATTTCCTCTCTGTTCAGATTGGTTGATTTCTATTGCTCTGTCTTCCAGTTCACTGATTCTTTCTTAACTTCTTTGCATTCTGTGGTTGATCCCATTAACTGAGTTGTGCATTTTGGTTATTATAATTTTCAGTCTTGAAATTTACATTTAGTTTTATTTTTTAAAGTATAGTAGGTATACAATATTAAATCAGTTATATTAGTTTTAGATATACAATATAGTGATTTGACTTTTTTGTACTTTACAATGTGATCACCTCACTAATTCTCATAATTTTGTATTTGTTTTAAGCAGGTCTGTAATTGCTTCTTAAAGCAATGTTATAATGGCTGCTTTAAATTTGTTGTCAAATAACTCTAACATCTCTTTAATCATGATGTTGGTATCTCTTAATTGTCTTTTACCATTCAGCTTGAGATCTTCCTGGGTCTTGGTACGGTGAGTGATTTTCGAAAGAAACCTTAACATTTTGGGTATTATGTTAAGAGGCTCCTGATCTTATTTGAATATTATGTTTTGGTTGGCTTTCGTTGACACTATCTTGGCAGGGGAAGAAGAGGATCTTCTTAGTTACTGCCCAGGTTCCCTTGGCCTTCTTTAACACCTGAGGGGCATGGCTCCTTGCTCCTGCGGGGAGAGGATGGGAGTTCTGGCTTCTTATCAGGCCGCCACTTATACCTCCTTGGCTGGGAGGAGAGGAATGCCTTGTTGCTGCTCCCACTTGGCGTCACTGACACCACGAGCAGCACATGGAAGGAAAACGGTCTTCTTACCACTGGGTGGTGATGGAAGTCCTGGCTTTCCACTAGCTATTTTGTGGCAAAATCCCAGTGGGGAGGGAAAGGGACACCTCACTGATGTCAGGCGACATTGAAAGTCCAGGCTTTCTGCATGGGGACGCTGGCTGCCTTGTTACAGCCTCATGAGGATGGAAGCCTAAGACCCCACTCGTCCTTTGTTCATGTGGATAGATTCAGGGTCACTGTTTTTATCTGGGGTGTTAGGCTAGAGAAGAGCAGTTACTGTCTAAATGTCTTCAGTGTGGCTAGACTGCTCTTTTCTTGGTTTTTTGGCTACATACAGCAGGCTTCTTTATCTGTACCAGTTGTATCGGGGTTGTTGGTTCTTTGACTCAAACTCTGGGAGAGATGAAGCAAAAATAAAACCCAGGAAACTCACTATTGTGTTGTTCCTGGGGCCCTGAGGTCTCTAGACAGACTGCCTTATTTCTACCTTTTAGAAAGTCTCTTTATGTAAGTTTTATAGAGAAAAAAATTTAGTTGTACTTAGTGGGAAGCATAGAAAAAAGTACATCTACTCCATCTTCTGGGAAGCCGTTCACCCCCTTAGCATTTTGATATGTGCTATTTCATAAGAGGATGTTAACTCTGATTATCAAATTGGCAACATAAGACATTTGTACTCCAATTTCTCGCCAGAGAATATAAGTGATGCTAAAATCTATGCTTCCTAATTACCATCAGTGTTAGGTTGTAAGAAGCCATATTCAGGAAGGATTTCCTGAGAGGTCGAGGCCTCGTCATCATATGAAAAATTTTATTCCCAGGCCAAATCAGATCATTCAAACCACCATACCTGCCCCCTCAGAAAAATTTGTATGCTGTAATGTGTCAATCACTGTACCGGGCCTATGCTGAGCAACATTATAAAAAGTGTGTTAAGTAATAAGAAATTACTTTTTTTGGTATGGGTGCTATTAAGAATGTAATGCACTACATCGCAAATTATCCCTTTATAAAGATAATGGAAGAATTTCCTTCAGTTTTGTAACTGAAAAGCTGAACCACTAATTTATATGTAAAGTTTGAAAGCTATGAAGCCAGTAATTTCCTTGCTTTGGCTGCCAGAAGGTTCAGAGTCTAGTCCGCTGATCCCTCCTGTATTTCATGGCACAGATTTTTGTGTATTGGCCTTACCCCAACTTTGTTTTCTTTTTCAACTAAGATTTTGTATTTACCTAAATTTTGTCATGTATTGGCTTCTTTTTTCCTGTAGTACAGTATAAATTTTTATACCTGATTTCATTTATTTTCGAGAGGTAAATTTAAAAATAGAGGGTGTGTAAATTCCTTCAGTTAGGACAGAACTAAATCTCAGATCTTTTCCCACCTCAAAATAGGAACTTAGTGAGGGCTGCCATTCTTTCTCAAGAGATCCTGAAAGAATATACTTGTTGTTACATAATGTATACTGTGTTTGTTAGATGGAACTTTCTGAAAGGGACAGACAAACACAAGTACTACCTGCAGGACTGATGCTCCACTGTGGAGAAACTGAAGACCACTTTCAGCTGAATCAATTCCACCAGTGGCCAAAATGGGAAATCCAGGCAAAGCACGAGCAATGGAGGTCACAGCTTTCAAAGCAATTGGTCTGACTGCTATGCCTACAGAAAATGAGAATAGTCAATGGTTAGCATATTGTCCACTTAACATACTGTTTTCTAATCTCTATCATGTGACAGAAGAGCTATACAAAATTCAAGTTTCTTTATCTTTATTTAAGATATATACATATGTAAAATAAAAATATTATGTTTCAAAGTATGTTCCTTTGTAAATGGATGTGTATTTATTTTAAGTACTTTGATGCTATTATTGCATGCAGACGTGTTATGCAACTAGGTATAGCTCCCATAAGATACATGCATATTACAATTTGACATACAGTGATGTGCAAAAGATTGTATGGAATATTCAAGTGTCTGTTTTAAAAAGGACAAGGAACAGCAGATTTTGAAGAAAAAAAAACAATCACATACAGTATATAAATAGACATACAGCTCTGTTACATTCCCGCTAAGTATAAAGCAGCTGGTGTGAATACAGATACTGTAAAATCAAGCAAGGTGCTGATGAACTTACAAATTCCATATTGCTTTTTACATATATTTTCCATAATTTGATGAAACATAGTGAGCATAATCTAATTTTCTCATACATTAAAAAGTTTTAACTAAGTTAAAGAGAACTTACTAGAATTCAGTAGAGAGTATGTGTTTAATGTTTTATACATTATCAGCCGGACATTACCAACATGTTATTCTCTAATCATAATGAAAATTTTATAAATTGACAGAACACTTTGAGGTTATTTTTAAATGATTATACTGTACTAAAAGCTGCTTTTAATTTTCAGGGATTAAAACAGCCAGGAGTAAATTAATGCTTTCATAACATAAGAATATAATTTGATAATTTTGGGTATGGACTTATAAGTCAATGGTTCTTTAAAGACATATTCTGAACTAAAGATAAGTCTATTTGCGCAAGAATTAGACAATGCCTTAAATTGGGCTTCACAAAAAACAAAAACAAACAAACACTAACAAAGAAACACTAACAAAGCAAGCAACCAGTAAAATCAGCCTAATGTGATGAGTACTGTATCATCATTTCGACCATCACAATGATCCTCCCCAGCATCATCAATATACACTTATTGGAGTAATCACTTTGTGCAAGCCACACAAAGAACTTTCCTTAAAATCAGTGGCTTTCTTTTTATCTTTTTCATATCCATTTTAGATAAAATTGAACTTATGTATAGCACATGCTTTTGCACTTAACACTAAATATGTCTGTGGAAATGTCTACTTGTTGCTCTCACACGTAAAAAAGCTAGTGTTTCTTAGGTAACATTGTTCAGTACTGACACTTCCGAATGCCATAAATGACATTTACATATAAGGCATTAATTAACTTAGGGAAAATTAGAAACTGAACATGAAGATTATGTTTCTATTTCAAAATATTTATCAGTGACTTCTTAGTCTTTATGTTTGCACCATAAAGAAAGCTAATATAGTAGACAGGAGAATGATTAGCAAACACACATACACACCCCTTTGTATATACATATCTTTAGCAATACTGAAAAGAAATCTAAGAATAAAAATTTTTTAAAAAAGCATTTTTAAGATAATCTGTAACTCTGCAATGCAAATAAACATTTTAGATAGACATGTAGTTATCTCTAAATAATATGACTGACAAGTCAGAGAACTTGCCACTGTGTCCTTACATTGGCAGAACTGTACAAACAACTCGGTAAGGTGTCATAGCCTCAGTATATCTGTGTCTCACAGCTGTGTTCGTGTCTACAAGTGGCGGTGTCTTGCTGAGTGGCATTATTATTATTGTTGTGTGTTTTTGTGTGCCATTGCAAGAATGTAGGATCTTGAATTAGAGCAATAAACAAACATTAAATTTCTTGTTAAACTTGGCAATAGTAGAAGTGAAATCAGGGACATGTTAGTCCAAGTTTATGGGAATAATGCCACGAAGGAAATGGCAGTGTACAATGGAGTAAACGTTTTTTCTGAGGGGAGAGAAAGTGTCACTGATGCAGAGAGGTCAGGGCAGCCAATAACAAGAACTGACGAAAACATTGCAAAATTTGTTGAATTGTGCATCAGAATCATTGGCTGATTGTGAGAAACACAGCAGACCAAATAAACATTTATAGTGAAACAGTTAGGAAAATCTTAACTGAAAATCTTGTTATGAGAATGGCGTGTACAAAAATGGTCCCGAAGTAGTTTACCAATGAGCAAAAGTAAAGGAGAATCAAAGTTTGCCAAAACCTTTTGGAGAGGTAAGATGAGGTTTTGGACCATGTCATCACTGGTGATGAAACATGGTGTACCAATATGACCTTGAAACAAAGTGTCAAAGTGCACTATAGAAGTCAGCCAATTCTCCACAACCAAAGTTCCATCAGTCCAAATCAAGTGTCAAAAAAATGTTGCTAACCTTTTTTGCTATAAGGAGGATTGTTCATTAAAAATGTGTATCAACTGAAGAGTCAACCAAGTTTACTATTTGGAAGTGCTGAAAAGACTGCATGAAAATGTTTTGATAAAAACAACCTGATAGTTTAATGTTTATTTGGGGACGAGTGGGTTAGGGAGGGGAGAAAGGGGAGGGGGTGGGAGAGGAGGGGGGAAGCTAAATATAAGGTGATGGAAAGAGAAGTCACATTAGGTGGTGAACTTATTATACAACAAGCTGACAATGCACTGTAGAATTGTATGCCTGAAACCTATGTAATCCTTGCTAACAGATGTCAC
>PVJL010009910.1:0-53428 GCA_004026885.1 Lyroderma lyra | reverse complement strand
TCCATTTTGAGTTAATTTTTGTATATGGAGAGAGTTCATAGCTCAGGTTCATTCTTTTGCATATGTTTTTCCAGTTTTCCCAGCACCACCTACTAAAGAGGCTGTCTTTTCCCCATTGTATGTTTTTTGCTCCTTTATCGAAAATTATTTGTCCATATATTTGTGGGTTTATTTCTGGGTTTTCAGTTCTATTCCATTTAAACCTTCTTTTAAATGGAACACCTTGAGGGTGAAGCCCCTTGGGATTGTATAGCTGTTTCATATTGAATGCAAATCTTATTGGAGTGTGCAACTCCTTAGAAAGGTTAAGGACCTTAATAATATCATCAATAGTCTGTGTCTCACCAATGGCATTCATGTACGATTATTTTTAGTTGAGGTGTTGTTCCTCTTAATATAGCTTGTTTTGTGGGGGAATAGTTCTCTGGCTGGGAATTGAATAATATACCTTTTTTAATGACACTGGATGCCTTTAATGAATTGGTGTGTTGATATGTAGCCGTGTTTCATATACTAATGATAAATAGCTAATTTTCTAACTATTTTAATTGACTCCTGTGGTGTGTCCCGTTTCATGTTGTCTCTTAAAGATATTAAATCTACCTGGGGATGGGTATTTCTCCAAGCTTTTGCTATTCAATCCTATAAAGCCTTGTTCTGGCATTGTGTGGTTAAATTAATTAATTCTGAGTTAAGGGCTGATTGTTCTGTAATGGCTGAGATTTGCCTCATGTCTGTGCCAGTTAACAGTATAGTACTTGCTTCCTTATACCATATCATAAGGAGCCATTCTGCATCTGTCTTATCTCTTTGGCAATAGTCTGTTCTCATGATCTATAATTCTGCTCTTGTGTATTATCTTCCTTCATCCACTATTTTTGGTGAAGTATTATTGTGATTATAGTCAATTATATTCTTTCTGGTGATTACTGGCCTGGTTTAATATAAGCAGTTTGTGTCCCAGGGGTCATTAAAATCTCCAGGATCCTCCAGGTGTGGATCCATTCTCTTGGGATCTTCTGTAAGAAAAATTCTAATACTGTCCATGGACTTACTTTTCTTAATGATTTTCCTAGCTATTTCTTTCTTTTTGTCTATCCTCATCAAGCATAGACATAGATTTCAGTATGAGAGGAGGAACTTCATCCTTAGGTGCCTTTTTAACCAATGATTTAAGATTCCTCAGAACCACGAGATCTAGCTATACATCCACTGGGGTTTGTAAAGGAAGCTGCATTCGGACTTCTAACCAGGGATTCTGTACTCCTAGAAGGGTTTTTGGGAATTTCCTCACTTTCAAAAAATTCTTAAGTTTCTGAGCTAGCACTAGCATTCTTACAATCTCACTGCCAATTTATAGCAGAATTTAGTTTTCCAGAGCAGAAATCCCCACTGTGATATGTTGCCTGAGCTAATTTTAGAAATACACTTAGCTTCTGTCTTTTCTCCCTGGTTATATGCTTGTACTGCCAATCTATTCATAGACAGAGAAAAATAATTTTTTGTGGTGTTTTACAATTGCTTCTAGCCACTTTTTATTTTATTTAATTGTTTATGTTAAATTTTCAATTTAGGTTGAGGCTTATTGACACTGCAAGGCCTAGGATATTTTCCTTACCACCTTGTCCAGCAGCTGGTCAGGGCAGAACCATTTGGCTTTGATCTACACAGTATAGAACCTATGAACTCTAACCACCCAGGCAAGTTCCCAGTCGGGGGAAACCGCTGTCACAGCCCAGGAGCCAGCTGATTGGTTACAAGGGAGTAATTTCAGTTTTAGCCTCCTAAAATTTGGAGTAGGTGTTGAGCCTCATTTGGATTCAAAATCATTTTGTTCCCGAGGACTGAGGAAACAATTTCTTCAAGGACCCCCAAATCTACTTGAATTATAGCTTCCACAAAGGAGACTAGTTCCCACTTTGGCTTCTTGGCTACATCCAAACTGTGGCAGGAGGAGCATATGAGGCCCCAGAATGGAGCTCAGAGCAGGACAGGAAACCTCTGCCATAACTCAGACAAATGTGGACTTAAATCTACTTAAGATCAATCTGCAATGCTGACTTCACCAAGAGTTGCGAGCACTTTAAAAGTGGTCATGATGCAGTCTTTTTCTACAAGTCATCTGGACTAATAACCAATGGAGAAGTACTCCTAAAAGGAAACCAAATCTCCACCCCATCAGGCGGGGCCCTTGAGGGATTCCCACAATTTGCAGCAGAAGCAAGACAGACCACATTAATATATTTTTGAATGCTTTACTCACACCTTAAATTCACACACACACACACAAACCCATACAGAAGCACAGGCATATAGGGTAGGGAGGCAATGAGTAATGAACCAGTCTAATAAAAGATGTTAGGCTCGAGCTGGTCTGGGGACCACAGCTGGTAAGTTTCCAATTGGGCAGAGCCTCTGGCTGCAGGTGCCTTGATTGAATCCTCAGTAGCAGATCTCAGTGAGATCAGAGCAATCAGCTGTCAGTCACAAGTCCTGCTCTTTTATTTTCCTTCTCACAGGCCTTATCCGGTCCAGATGGTAGGTGTGGGGTCTTCTTGTCAGGGCACCAGCATGTAAACATCCTTGTTTATCACTGGGTTCAGATACATCCTCACTGCGCATGTTCTAACTATGGAGTCCTCAGGTTTTTTAAAAATGAAGTTATTTATTTCAATTTCTATAGTGCTCTGTACAAAATCTTTTAGGAAAATGGATGGTGTGTATCTTCTGTAGCTACTTCCCGCTGAGAGGGGGCAAGGTTCTAATTAGGGTCTTACCTTCTTGCTCTGTCAGGAAGATATTGTACCTAGTTCCTAGGCAGGTGGGAAACAAATCTTGTGATCAATCATGTGAAGAAAAGACTGGTGTAGCTATGGGGTTTTATCTCTGGGGAGACAGGTCAAAATCCCTGGATAGCCATCACTTTAAAGCAGAACTGCTGTAACCTGGAAGAGACACACTAGGCAAGTAGATTAAAAAGGCATGGGTCAAATATTAGCAGGAGTAACATACATATAGGCCTTAATAAGGGTAGAAGCCAAGTTATGGGAGGCAGAACATCTCTTAATGCCTGCCAGATTGATTTAGCCATTGGGTTTTTCTTTGTGAAGCTATGAAGCCACATTGTCTTATTTACAAAGGTGTTAGTTTCTATTCCCAAAAAGTAACAGAACTAAGAGAATTAATATCCCGTAATGATTATGTAAGAAATAACTTATCTGGTAACCTTTTAAATAGTAGTATGAGGTCATCTAGTGGCTCACCTGTGTACTGGGACTCCTTTGACAAGCCTCCTTTTTTTT
Organism: Lyroderma lyra; assembly: GCA_004026885.1. NCBI lineage: Eukaryota > Metazoa > Chordata > Mammalia > Chiroptera > Megadermatidae > Lyroderma > Lyroderma lyra. Next base: position 50,126 of record PVJL010009910.1, on the reverse strand, counting down.
TTATCCTTTGAGGGTTTTATTCAGACGGGATGTATCCAGCTAGAAACTCTTAGCACTTTAATAGCTGTAGGGTAGAAAGCAGTACAATAAAAGAGCCCTTCCAGGTAGGGCTCAGTTGAGACCTGGGGATGTCTTATTACCTCAACTATTTGGCAAGATTTGAGAGAGAAAGAGAATGCCTGGAAAATGAGTTTAGTACAGAATAGGTGACACTTGTATTAAGTAAAGGACTCAGCAGTTGAGTTTGTCTCTCACTCTTTTGTTTTCCTCCTCCCTTCTCATTTTTCCCCCTGACCTTTTCCTCCTCTTCCTTGTCCTAATTGTAAAAGACCAAAGAGGCAATTTTAAGAAATGTTCCTAACTTAGCACTGGGTCCTAATGTTAGTTTCTGTAACTTTTTTCTGATAGCTGGGGAGGACTGTGTGATGAACTGGTCCTTGAGTATCAGTTTCCCTTCAAGGATGTCAAGGTCTATGTTTACATTTTTAGTGAAAGCTTCCCTGAGTTTGTTCAAGAAAAATCATAGGGTTTTTCAAAGGGGCTTGGACTTATACTAACCAGTATGGGGTAGTTAATTGGTTTATTTTTATTTTGTCTTAAGCCTTTTATTGAACAAAGAGCTATATGACTATAGCCAGGTGCCTTCTCTGGGGTCATAGTCCCATTTGGGATTAGTATTGAGCGTAGCCATGGTACTCATAGGATAATTAGTTAGTCATAAGGAGACTGTCACTACACATCGGTAATTGTGTATCTGTCTTGGAGAGAATTTGACTTATTGTAACATTAACATCTTCCCCAGAGGACTCAAGGGTAAGAGTGAGCTAACTTGCAGGCACCACAGAGATCAGAATTGTCTCTGAGAGCCATAAAGACCTAAATACAAGGCACTTATGTCTATTTTTAAAATCTGTGACAGAAGAATCATATTGAAAAATAATATCATAATTTAGGCTACCATTTTTTGGCCAGCTTCCTCCATCCTCTAAGTTACATTGAAGTCAAACCATTTTGCAGAGAAAGATGAGCCTCTTTTTTCTAATACACCTGAGTGGGGACTCCCAGGGGCTGGAGTTCTGTTTACCCATCTCTAAGAAAAGACAAATTACCCATCCATAAGAAAATAAAGAGTGGGAGATGGGGAATACGGTGTTCTCTCAATTCTCCCAGCTCTGAAAATTTTCTGAGGCAAAGCATCCCTTAGCTCAGACTCTGGCATGGGCTGGTGCCCATGCCCTATAGCCATGGACTTATGTGAGCCTTACTATGGGCTCCTATAGTTCCCCCCAAACCATGGATTCACACACAACTGACTGCTTATTTGCTGAGGAAGATCCCTCTGCCTTCCCCCTCCCTGTTATTAGGAGGAGTGAGATGTCATCTCATCGTTGTCCCTTCCTTTTTCCCTTGCTGGCTATAGGATGTAGCCGGCTTTTAAAGCAGCTGTTACTCTGAACTCTGGGATGGAACCTGTAATTGTTCACTAGAATGTAGCCTTCTCACCTTTTAATATCTGTCAAGATCTCAGGGAGTATCTGATCTAATGTGCCCCTAAGTGCCCTCCCCTGCAGGGAATACTTAAATTGGTTCTTGTAATTTCTTAAAAGGAAAGAGAGTGACCTCTATTTGTCCTTGATATTAGTTTTTGAATAATCCCTCTAAGTTTTCCTCGCTGACTGCATGTAGAGTAGTCCCTTCTTAGAGTCTGATTGGTTTGTTCTACATTTCTCTAAGTATAGGCCATCGGCAAGAAACAGACTGAATAAAAATCCAAATCTATTCTTACCTCTGAGCAGGTTTTAGAGAAATTAGGTCCAGAGTGATTGGCTCAGACACAGTAAATGACTTCTAATATTAATCTGGAAATTAACCAGGTTACCTGCCACATCAAGGCTCACCCATGGTTCCTCCCCTGTCGTGAGCATAGCCTTTTCCTTGGGAGCTGTTGGAAAAGGTTGGGCCCAGTCCAGTTGATTGCAGCCACTTGCAGGGTGGGAGCTGGTCCTTGCTTCCTTCAGAACAAGGAAACATTCCTCCTCTCATGTACTTTTAGTTTGCATGGAAGGCACAGCTGCTTTGGATGACTAGGGTGTTCCCTGTTTCAGGGGTCTGGGCTTCCACACCCAAAGCAGGCTCCTTTTACCTAGTATTCTTTTTCTGAGATTTCTGCGTGTCCCTGAGGTGGCTTTAGCCTTAGTCTCTCTACAGCTGTGACCAAAAGTCTGGCCTGTCTCTTGTCTTGTCTCTGGTCTCATTGTTCCTTCCTTCCTCATTTTCCCTATCTCAGTTGCTATAGACATTGAAACAAATTTCTTTGGCCTTTTTTAGAACTTTAGAACTACCTGTCTTAATTTATACCTATAACCCTTAAAAACTTAAGTTTACTGACAACTAAAAGGCAGACAATTAGCATTTCTATTGGCAAATCTGCAAACACAAAAGAACTATAATAGCAATTTTAAGAAAAACACAAGTTCTTTTATTTGTTCCCTGCAATCTTAAGGAGGCTAAAATGCTTTGGGAGGCTTGATTTTAAAAGTGCCCCCCCCTTTTTTTTTAGTTGCCTCCTCAGAAGATAGTGGCAGATTTACATTCTTTGCTGCCCCAGGGAGAGCTTTGTTTAGTTTTTGCTTTCTATAAGACCCTGAAAGTTACCAGAGTGAGTGAAAAAAAAAAACTTACAAGACTTTTACTTTTTACCCAAGATATGAAGACAGAGTTGATGTCTAATTATAAGGGAACCAGGAGACAAGTGGTTTTCCTTGTTCCTGAACTATTAATTTAGTTACATTTTTAACAATTTCTATTACATTACATCATAAAAATGTGCATACAAGGGACCCCATTCCCAGTTCCTTAATCTTTTGACAAAATGGATTTAAGTGCAAAACAGCACAAGAGTTCAAGAAAAAACCATTGAGAAGCCATTTCTCCTCAGAATCTAAAACATATATAGAAACTAAGCAGCACTGTGATTGAGCACCAATTTTCATTTTTATTAATGGCCTAAAACTACAAGCTTACCATTTATTCAATATCCTGTTAATGAACCTTTAGTTGGAGCTGACATTTTACATCCCATTGTTAATCTTAGAATTAAAACGGCTGCACATACACTCGCATAAACAAATCTAGATATATAAATAGACACATAGACACTGAACAGGTATTTTATGAATGCTTGGTCTAATTGCATCTCTCTAGGACATGCAAATTACACCTGGATTTGATCATTATGCCTGGATTTGACCATTAATTACATCTGGATTTGACCATGGCCATCGGGATAGTAACCCTAAAAGGCCACAATTTACAAAAAAAAAAAAAAAAAAAAAAAAAAAAAAAGAAAAATCCACGGATACACAAGACAACAAAGAAAACAGTTTATTCTAACTAGCTAGACAGGCACATGTGAGGGGCAAAATCATAGTGCAACTTCACTTCGGTGAGCAAAATCACTTGGCAGCTGCTTCCAGAGACTGATCTTGCACTAAGATTTTTTTCCAGTCCCAGGTAGCTGTTGAGACTTCCACAAGCCAAAGTACTTATCGAAGGTTTCCAGTGATCCCCCTGGCTGGTTTCAAACAGGCATTGGACTGAACCTGGAGAAAAGGGCAAGCCAGGAAGTGGTGAAAAACATAGAAACCAAGGCTATTGGTTGGGTTAGACCCAAGGCAGAAATACTTCTGCCAGCACTACTCAAGGGAGGTAGTTTCCAGGTAGTGGGTGTAATACACATAGCAGGAAAAATGGCCAGTGGGATGACAGAAACAGTGAGAAAGTAGGAGGTATAAGCTCTGGTTTGCAAAGGCAAAAGAAAAGAAAGTTTGTTCCTTTTCATATTTGTTGGGAATCTCTGTAGGGTCAAGGTACTTAAAGGCGCCTGTCCCCTGGTGATATTTCTGGTCCACCCTCCATCCACACTACATAGTATGCAAGGAGGGCTGGAGTAGACAACAGGCACCTCAAAATGTCCTAGTGAATGGGCAGAAGAGAGAAAGTGTGAAGGGGATTCACCGAGGCTGTGAGCTGCCTTAGGGTTTTGTCTCTCCTGTCCTTGCCCTCCAGCCTCCATTTCCATTGAGCTGTTCTAATGAAGGCTTAGCTGCCTGGGGCTGAGCCTCAGTGATACACCATTCCAACAGAGGCCCACTGAGCATCATCCTGTATACATTGGGGGTTTGGGCCAACATCGAGGGCACAAGTGTGTGGGTACATCAGTTCCAGCTGCTCTGAGTGTGCACAAGCAATTTATAGAGAAGCAAAGCTGTGTGTGGGGCCGTGCCCTGGTAACTGGCTTCCCAGTGGGATGCTGCAGCAGCCTATCACTCAAGCAGGGGTTTGGTGCCTCAGGCCAGGTGAGTTAAGCCCTGATCAGCTACGTGGCTGAGCATTAAATTTTGGGCTCCAGGAAAAAGACTTCTATGTAAATGGCCTGACCCCAGAAAAAAGAGGTGGAGTGGACAGAGTGGGTGGAAGAAGAAACCTCAGAGAGAAGGCTGACACCTAGGATAGCTGGTGGCTCTCCTAAGGGAGAAGGGACAGAGAGCCAAGACCTGCAAGAGTGAAAAGAAAGAGTGAGTCTAACACCCATGCAGGCTAGAGAGAGGCCCCGAGGGGTGTTCTGGGCTACTGACTCCACCAATACTTCCCTCAGTTTCTCCCAAGACTCCAAAGAAAGTGTTCCCAAGAAAGGAAGAGAAAAGAAGAGAGGAAGAGAATGAGAGAGATATAAAGAATGAGAAGAGTCTCTCACATGTACAGGCTATAGGGAGGGCCCCAGAAATGTTCTGGGCTTTCGGTTCCACCAGGGAGTGCCCTGGCTGGGAACCGTCAATTTCCAGATGCCTCCCTTAGGTTTCCCCTGAGAGATCCCAAAGAAAAGGTTCCCGAGAGATAAAGAAAAGGAGAGAGAGAAAGAGGGAGAGGGAGAGAGAGAAACTGAGTCCTGTGAAACAGTCTAGGGAGGTGCTGCAGGGAGGGGTCACAAATGCTGGTGAACCGTGTTCCTACACATTGTGTGGATCTTTTCCTTATGTTCAGTGGGACCTATACCTACCGTCCCAGACCCCGTCTGAGTCATCCTGTCACAGGAGACTTCTTTAAGGTGGGAGATAGCCTAATGGCTCTGACATGTCTCACCCGTGCCCACCAGCTTATGCAGCTGTTGGTGACTTGATCATAGAAATGAACATAGAAAGTAAGAGGAAAAGAGAAGCAGTTTGAGTTGGGAGGCCATTGCTTATTTGGAAATAATCCGAGTATTGGCACCAGGAAGATGTTACTGTGAAATGATAATTCCCCATTGGTTTCTTGTGTCTTGAAAGAAAGAAATCAGTCAAGAGACAGTTTGTGAAAATATAGAAAAGTTAAAGTTCATTATAGAAAACTTAAAAGTTCAAGTATACTCTGAGATGGTGAAGTAGGCTGACGTTAAGAGCAGGAAGCAGCTGAGGATTTTTTATAGTAATTTTATCTTGTGTTTTCTGGTAGCTTGGTATCTTAATTGCTTCTTTGTTTTTTCTTTCTTTCATTTATTTTAGTTTGATAATGTTCTATTATTTTTTCTCTGTTCCTTCTCTTTTGTGTTATGTGTCTTAGTTCTGAAATTTTTTTTTTGAGTGGTTACCATGAAGTTTATTTAAAAGAAAGTATCATATATACAGTGGTCCCTTTTCTTAAGTTAGCTTCTAATCTCCTTTCTATTTTGGAAATTTAAACCATTACTTCCTCCCCTTTTATGTTTTTGTTGTCCTAATGTATCCCTATTTATTTTTTTGTATCAGGTCAAATAACCTCCTTCAGTATTTCCTGAAATGCCAGCCTGGTGTTGGAGAATTCCCTCAGCTTCTGTATATCTGAAAAGGTCTTTATTCCTCCTTTATAGATAAAGAAAAACTTTGCTGAATAAATTATTCTCGGCTGGTAATTTCTCTCTTTCAGTATTTTAAATATTTAATTCCACTTCCTCCTGGCTTGTTGAGTTTCTGCTGACATGTCTCACGACAGCCTAATTGGCGTTCCTTTATATGTTACGGTCTTTTTTCTGGTTGCCCTAAACATTCTTTGTCTATGATCTTTAACGTCTTTTGTATAATATGCCTTCAAGAAGTTCTGATGACATTTAGGTAAAAAGGTGTTCTGTTTCCTTCTTGAGTTTGAGGTTCCAGTTTTTTCCATAGGTTTGGAAAGTTCTTGTCTACTATTGTCTGACTAGACTCTCTGGGCTCTTCTAGTTTTCTTCTCCTTCTTGTACCCATAAGAACCCATTATTCTTATGTTGCTCTTTATAATAGAGTCAGATAGTTCTTTTAGAGTTCTTTGATTTCTTTAAATACCAAGTCTCTCTGTTTTCTCTTCTGTGACATTTTCATATTTCTATCTTTGACACTATGAATTCTTTCCTGCATCTGGTTAGCTCTGCTAGCTATTTCATTTTTCATCTATTTAATTGCATTGTTTACTTTCAGAATTTCTATTTGATTTTTTTTATAGTTTCAATTTCTTTGTTAAAGTATTTCTTTTGTCTGTAGATTTCCTTGCTGAGTCAATTCAACTCCCTTTCTGTGTTCAACTGCCTTTCTTTGAACTCTTTGAGTATTTTCAGAACAGCATTCTTGAATTCTGTCTCAATTAGATAATATATTTCTATATCTTTAAGGTTTTTTTTTAAGATTTTTCTTTTCGTTTTTTTTTCTGACTTGTTAGCTTGGTTGTATATATTTATTATTAAATTGTTTTGGTTTTTTTTTCTGAGCAATTATAGGAGTGGATACCATGGCCAGTAGAAATAAAAAGGTTTTTTGTTTTGTTTTGTTTTTATCCCCCAGTGGGTATCATTGTATTGTTTTATTTTTTCTTGCATTATTTATTTGTTTTGCAGTAGGTAATTTCCTGTGAGATGGACTTCTCCTCTTTGGCCAGGCTGCCTTGATCTCAGTGAGCTGCTCTTGTAGAAGAATGTGGTAGGCTAGGAAGCTCTGAGGCTCTGGAACTTCATTGCTCCCCCTGCTGCCAGAAGCTGAAGTGCCTGTGTGTCTCAGCTGCCCTTGGCTCTTCTGCTGGTTTCAGAAGCAAATGGTGAGGGTGCGGTTGTGTTGGGAGAGGTGGCTATTGTGTTTGTGTCTCTAGATCATCAGTTCCCTAGTGGTGATTTTCATACTCCCAGGGTTATGTGCTGATCCATTTAGTTGTATATGAAAAATAATCAGTAATGACAAACAAGTAAGAGAAAAAATGCAAAATGCTATTTATGAAACAATAAATGGTAGGTTTGCATCACTGTCAGTGGAGACACTTCAAAATTAGAACACATTGTCGAATGATGACTGGCTATGCACCCTTCCCCCAAACCACTCTTTTACCAATCATTACACATAGTTTCAGAACAATTCATTTTTAATGTCTTTAGAACTTTTCCAAACATATAAATACATCTGTAGCCAGACTATTTGATTGGTTTAGTTATTGACTGAGTAAAAGCACATTGTTTTTAATTGTGAATTTTTTCAAGTAGTTTTTTAATTTAATGTTTACCATAGTTTCAGTTATTACTGTCAGTGATTTTTAAACATGTCAGTTATGGATCAGTGGTTGAAAACAGGAATGGTAAAAGATCAAAACTTGATGTAGATTATAACTCGCTGCAAGTACTTCTCATCATATGTCCACAGCTAAGAGTACAACCACAATGGGAGATAGTACAAAGGTGCATTCCTCAGATACTATAGACAAGAAAAATAAATCTTCTGGAGTACATTAAATGTGGATTTTTATTTGTAGGGGATGACTGTCCTAAGACTTTGTGTGTTGTGTATGGGAAAATATCCCTTTCTACTCATGTGACATTTAGAAACTAAACGTCTTATGTATAAAAACAAAGAAATATATTATATTCAGTGCTTAGAAAAGCAGCCGATGTTACTTCATGATATCAGAAAAGAAAGACAATGAGAATACCGTTCCAGCTTCATACTATATTGCTTATCATATAGCTAAATGTGGTAAAAACTACACCCTACCTGAAAATTTCATTTCTCTTTGTATTAATGATACCATTTTTTGTATGCTTGTGGAAGAACACATCCGCAAAAATCAATACTCTCACTGTTTCAAACAATACAATGTCTCAACAAATTCAAGAAATGTCTGAAAATGTTGAAGCTGTAGTAGATAGGATTAGGAAAGGCAAATTATTTTCCATCCAGGTTGATGAAAGTGTAGATGTTGCTGATTTATCTATTTTGCTCATCATCATGAGGTAGAAAATGAAATTCAGAAAAACCTGTTGCTTCTTTACACATTGACAGCATATCACAGGTGAAGATATTTTTAATTCAATCAATGGTTATTTCTTTGAAATAAACATTAGTTGGGCAAATTGTTGTGTTGTATGTACTCATGGAGGCAAGCCTATGTCAGGTTGTTTTGTAGGCTTATGTGGCTATATTAATGAAGTAGCTTCCCATGTACCATGGAGTCAATGCTGCATTTATAGGCAAAGTCTTGCATCTAAGCCTCTTCCTAGTGAACTGAATTATGTTTTGATAAGGCTGTAAAATTTGTAAATTTTATTAAGTCACATGAAATTCCAGATTGTTTAAAGCACTGTGTGAAAAAATGAACAGCCTTCACAGTACATTCCTTTTGCATATGCAGGTAAGATGGCTATCTTGTGGCAAAGTAATTACGCTAATGTTTGACCTTAGACATGAAGTCCAGGTATTTTTTGATAGACCATCATTTCCATCTTGCTCCAAAGTTTCAGGACAGTGATTGGTTTCAAAGTTTTTCATATTTATCAGATATTTTTCAAGAAATAAACCAAATTCAACGTGGGACTTCCGAAGCTCAATCACTATATTCAAAATAACCAAAACAACTGAGTCAATAATTTAAAAAGTGAACTTTTGGAAAACATGCATTGAAATAGGTCAGCCTGAAGTTTTTGAAACTCTGCATACCTTATCTGAGAATGACTTGCATCTATTCCATAACATGAAAGAGAATATTGTAAGTCATTTGGAAGGTCTTAAAGTGTCCTTTTATAAGTACTTCCCTCAATGTGGAAAAGGAAACAACTGGATTGCAGATCCTTTCAATGAAGAATTCTTCAAAGTAGTTAAACTATCAATGAAAAAGAACAGTTAATCAAACTTTCAACCAATTCTTCTTTAAATTTTGATTTTAAAAGAAAACATCTTTACCTTCTGGGTAGATATTAGTGAGTAATACAATTTATTGAGAAGGCACTCAAACACCTCTTGCCATTTACTAATTCTGAACTAGTAGAGAGAGTTTTTTTTTTCTTACACCTTCATAAAAAATAGGACAACCATAAGCTTAATGCAAGTCCAGATTTAAGACTGTATCTTGCATCTTTTGAGCCTGATATGAAGAAACCAAGTGCATCAAAGCAATTAATGATCTCACTAATAATTGGTTAGTGATCTACACAAGAATTATAATAGACTTTTCAGATAACACAAATAAATATTAGTATTAATAATAAATTAAAATTTTGTTAAATATATGATTATTATCAATATTTAACTGTGTTATGAATATTATAAAATTAAACTGTGATTTGTAGTTTTAGTGTAATAATTTTTCTATCTTATTACCTCATTTCCACTATTTTGCATTAAGATAGGCACTGAATGAAAGGTGTCAATATTTAAAAATAGCTTTTTTAAAAACAAGAGGTACAATTTATTAAAAATGGGTTTAAAAGGGATAAACAAGTGGAAAAAGTTTGGGAAACCACTGCTCTAGATGGTGGTGGCTGCCAACCTGCTGTTGCTTTTCTGCCTTTCCTATTTGCTCCTTGTCGCTGGATCTAGCCACATAGTGTGTCTGTCACTTAGGAACTCTCTCCAATTCTTGGGGCTTTAGATATTTGGCTCTTTACCCTGACACTCACTGCTACAGTTTCTTTTGAAGTTCACTGTTAATATTGGGAGAATATGGTGGGCGGAGGATGTATGCAGAAGTCTGGAAGGGCAGGTAGGGGAAAGCTACCGGGCTCTGTGTCCTTGTATTCTGCCTGATACTGAGGGCAGCAAAACAGTGAGGGCTTACCCTCTTCTGTATTTGGTTTTTGTCTAGAGGTCTATTCCCCAAGAATTGGAATCACCTGTCTTATATGCTGATCCCTTAGGCAAAAATACTCATGGCCAGTGAATCTCACCCACAGCCTTTCCACTTTTTATTTTTTTTCTTTTTTTCACTTTTTCTTTTTCCTGATCCAGAGTGAGATCAGGTTTCAGATTCTTGCTACCCCTGCATCTCTTTCTTTTTCTCTCATGAACCAGAGTAAAGTTGGGCTGTGGCATCTCACCACACCAGCCTTTTTGCCTCCTTCTCTCTGTCTCATGGAATGAGTAGGATCCAGAATGCTTACCCACTGCCTTTTCCATCCTCTTCTCTCATAACCATGGAGTTTCAAGCAGGGACCTATGGCCCATGTCTCACACTCCTTCCCTCCTCAGTTCGTTCCTCTTTGTCCACATACAGACACTTTGATGCTATGAAGGAGTGTCTCAGTTGTGTTTGTGTGTTGCATAGTAAACACTTTGTTGAATTATAGTTATTCCATTTGTTGTAACATCTAAGGGAGTTTTCCAGGAGCTTCTCTCACATACTGTATTAAAACCACTAGAAATAATTATTTTAGTGTTTTATTTTTGAATGTTGAAGTAATCTATGGCAGTGTTTCTAAACTGTTTCTAGTTTGATCTAGGTAACCAATAAAATTTCTAAAATCTGAATGTTGTAGAAAAAATAATTTTTTTGTGGACTGTTTTATATCTTTGATAATGGGAAAACTTTGTTTGCCTTATGCTCTGCTCTTTTAGGATAGGTGCTTTTACATAAAGCACCTTGGTTCCTAATACAAATAAATTTGTAGCAGGCAGTTTCTTCAAAGAAACTAACATGCTCATCACATTGGATTCAGTTCATGTTTCATAGGTATATCTGCACACTATATGTGTGTGTGTGTGTGTGTGTGTGTGTGTGTGTGTGTGTAGTCTGACAATTAAGTTTGTGAACTTATCTCATACACTTATGTTGGCAGCACTGCTCAAACAATTTGGTAAGGTTTCATAACCTTTTTATATCTGTGTCTTACAGCTGTGTTCATTTGAGTCAGGGTGGTGTCCTGCTGAGTGGCATTCATTATTGTTGTTGTGTGTTTTGGTGTGCCATTGTGAGAATGTTGGAGCTTGAATTAGAGCAAGGAAGAAGCATTAAATAACTTGTGAAATTGGGCAAGGGTGGAAGTGGAATCAGACATGTTATTCCAAGTTATGGGGTAATGCCATGAAGAAAATGGCAGTGTACAAATGGATTAAATGTTTTCCTGAGGGGAGAGAAAACATTACTGATAAAGAGGTCAGGGCAGCTAGGAATTACGAGAACTGATGAAAACATTGCAACACTTCAAATAGTTGTGCATCAAAATCATCGGCTGACTGTGAGAAGCATAGCAGACCAAGTAAACATCGATAGAGAAACAGTTAGGAAAATCTTAACTGAAAATTTTGGTATGAGAAAGGTGTGTGCAAAAATCGTCGCAAAGGAGTTCATCAGTGAACAAAAGCAAAGGAGAGTCGAAGTTTGCCAAGTCTTTTTGGAGATGCAAAACAATGTTTTTGGGCCATGCTATCACTGGTGATGAAACATGGGTGTACAAATACAACCATGAAACATAGTGTCAAAGTGCACAGTGAAAGTCAGCCAAATCTCCATGCCTGAAAGAGTTCCTTCAGTCCAAATCAAGACTCAAAATGATGTTACTAACCATTTTTGATATCAGAATGATTGTTTATTATAAATTTGTACCAACTGGACAAATAGTCAACCAAGTTTCCTATTTGGACGTGTTGAAAAGCCTGCATGAAAAATTTTGACAAAAATCACCTGAACTTTTCACCAGCAACTCATGGCTCTTGCATCACAACAATGCACCAGCTCATGCAGCACTGTTTGTGAGAGAGTTTTTAGCAACTAAACAAATATTATTAACTGTATTAAAACACCCCCCTAGTCACCTGATTTGTCCCTTAATAACTCTTTTCTTTACCCAAAGGTAAAGGAAATAGTGAAAGGAAGACATTTTTATAACATTCAGGACATCAAGAGTAATATGGTGACAGCTCTCATGGCCATTCCAGAAAAAGAGTTCCAAAATTGCTTTGAAGGGTAGACTAAGCACTGGTTTTGGTGCATAGCTTTCCAAAAGGAGTACTTCAAGTGTTAGTGTAGCAATATTTAGCAACAAAATATGTAGCACTTTTTCTGAGATGAGTTCACCAACTTAATTTTCAGACCACACACACACACACACACACACACACACTTTACTTGCTTAATGTAAAGTAAAAAATACATATATGTGTATCTAGATTGTGAACTCTAGAAATTCAAATTTTATGAATTTATTTATTGATTAATTGATTTAATTCTCCAATGAATAGTTATTATTTGTCATACACCATATATTGTCTAATATATTGTGGGTCTAACAATAAAGAGTTCAGAATAGAGCAAAATCTTAACTTTTATGAATCTTAACAATCTATCAGGAAAAATATATGTATAAACAGAATAAATAATTAAAATATATTTTTTCTCAGATGGTGGTAAATGCTATGGAAAAAAATAAAGAAGAGAAGGAGAAAAAAGGAGTAATAATTTTAAGGTTATAATTTTAGAGTAGTCAGGAATGGTCTCATTTGTAGGATAATACTTCAGCAAATACCTGAAATACAAAAGCAATAAATATGTCAATGCTGAGCAGGTGACTGAGATAAACAAAGAAAAACTATGAGAAAAATGTTGTGAAATGGGGGACTTAGATGAATAAATTCCCCAAGCAGCCAATATTAATGGAATTAAATGAGGAAGAGGAATTATAGGAGGTAAAGTTAGTTAAAAATTAACACAAATTATACAGATGGCTCCGCAAAACAGTGGGAGAAGTTTGGCTTCAATTCTGAATTAATATGGATTGTTATTAGATGGTTTTGAGCAGTCATGATACATGTTGCATTTTTAAAAAGTCACTGTGATTGCTGTATTGAGTACAGCTTGTATGAGGGCCAAAGATGAGGATAGCAAGTCCTGTTAAGAGACTTAGGGAGACATCCAGGAGTAAGATAATGGTGCCTTGAACCAGGTGGTGGTGGCAGTGAAGTGTAAAATGATTCTAAATAGATTCTGAAGGTAGAGCGCACAGAATTTACTAATGAGTTAGATGTTCAGTATACAAGAGAAGAGTCAAGGGTCATTCCAAAGCTTGTGTCTCAAGTAATAGGATGGAATTTTCCTTAACTAAAATGTGGACATAGACACGGCTTCAAATGTGTTGTTTGGGTAGGCAGAGGTGGAGAAGATGGGAAGTTTAATTTTGGAAGCTCTTTGAAACATTCAAATGGCATAAACAAGTAAGTAGTTCTAGATACTAAGGATATAGTTGAAACATGACAAGTAGAAAAAACAGACATAAGCTTCATCATGCTTCATCTTGTTTACTGTTACATCCTCATTACCTTGTATAGTGCATTGTTCTTAGATGCTTAATAAATATTCAAAACATAAAAGAACAAGTTTTTTTTTTATTATGAACATCTTAAATCCTGCCATGTCTTTCCCTCTATGTGTGCTATGCAGTAAAAATACTTGAGAATAGCGCCAGAAATATCCTCAAAATGCAACTCCAGATCTATTCTTTTTATACCTCTATCCACTAAGTAACTTGCTTCCTATTACGTGTTTGATTTAAACAATGATATCCTTATAAGTCAACTAGAATGTTAGTGAAAAAATTAACCTCTAGATAAGTAAATAAATAAAAAAGTTTAGTGTTATTTATTAGAATACCAGGTCATTTTGTGTAAAACAGTAACTGATTTTTTTTCATAATTGACATTCGGATGTTTTCTTCTGACAAATTGGCCAAGATATTTGGCTACTTCTTGAAACTGCTCCTAAATAAAGGAAGTTTGTTTTCCTGTTGCTCTGACAGGAAGAGGTGGATCTACTTAGTCAAAATACAGAAACAAATTGTTAGGACTAAGCTAAAAATGATAAGTATGTTAGTTTATGGTATTCTTTAAAGTCATATATCTATATACACAAAATTAGTTGTGTGTTTATGTGCATGTGTCCACATACAGATTTTAAAATGTAAAAAAAAAAATAAAAAATAAAAATTAAAAACAAACCTCTTATGGATTGCTGGCAAACCAGTTTTAAAATGGTGATGTAATAGATGAAAGCATGGGCTATGAGATGGGATCCAGATACTGCTACTCACCGATAGATGATATTGGACACATTTTATTCTCGGTAAGCCTCAGATATTCATTTCTAAAATGGTAATGCACATTTAACTCCTGGAGTTACCTCAAAATGTATATGAATTTCTATACACCAAATGCTTTAAAGTGGCTGGTGCATAACATTTACTGCATAGCAGTGATTGTTAATATTTTTGTGTATGCAATTTGGTATTTTCTATTCTTTGCTTAAAATTATGTCATACTAATCTTCCATGTCATTGAATAGTCTCTGTAAGTACTATTTAAAATAGTATTTGTGCTACTTATTGTATACAGTTATTTGAGTACGTGTAACTATTTTTCAGAATACACTGGTTTGTTTTGTTTGCATTATGCCATCATGTTGGCATTTTAAAAATCTAAAATCTGTATTATTATTTTATTCAGATGACATTCAATGACTTGCTTATACAATTAATTTGAAACATAAATTAATTTCTAATCTATGAACTTATTTCTGTGCCAGTGAGTCTAAGTAGGTAAATGTATTGTGATATTACAAATCTTCTTTTATAAAAGCAATGCTTACTCTACTTCAAGAGCATTGCAAATAAATGGAATTCAAACAGTATTGACACTGCTATATAGGTAAGTCTGCATCAAACTTCAGTTTATCTTTGATAAAATTAAAGCAAAGAAAAAAACAGAAAAATTTTCTATGAAACAAAAATGAAAAATATAACTTACCATTAATAATAAGTTTGCAGAGCCAGAAAAAAAAACCCTAAAATATTATTTCAAACGGTCTCCCCCAAGTTATCAACTAAGAGATGTGTTATTTAAAGAAGAAAGATTTTGAATAACATATTTGAAGTTGTTTTATAGCCTGTCTCTGCATAATTTTCTTGACTAATGTAGAGTCAGAAAAAGCTTTTTCAGTAGCAGGGAATAATCTATACAAAAACAGTACTCATTAGTAAATTGATGATATTGCCTTTATTTTGGTAGTGATTTTATAAAAAGTCATCAAATACCATTTTGCTTTAAATATTTTATAATTAAATCTATTTTTCAGTGTATATTATTTTTGGTTTACTGAAAATACTTTATTATAATTTATATTTGAATGAAAATATAAATTTAAAATTCTGCTCCATGACTTGTTAAATATTTATAATTTACTGCATTTGAAATTTATCATGTACTTACACTGATTTTTTTATGAATTAAAAACTTTTTATAAAATAAAAAAATAGCATTGATGTTCGTATTTGGGAATTAACCAAATGACTTGCTTATACAATTAATTTGAAACATTACCAAACTAACAATTGGGTCCTACTATTATTAGTACTATCACTACTTTTATGTGACCATATAATATAACTGACTAGTTGTAACATAGTTTCTTTATTTCCTTTTTGTTGAGTTTTTAAATTATTTTCAATATTTGAAGGCTATAATTAAAATGACTATAATTACCTGGGTGCATAAAACTTGTCAAAATTTAAGAATGTTTTGTTTTTTTATAGTATACATAAAGAATGGGAAGTACTATATCAAAAGGTGAGAATACTTTTAAGTCTGATAATACATGCTGAAAAATTACTTTCCAAATCAGTTTAGGTGTTTGATTTTGTTTTGTTTGGTTTGTTTAATTAATTAATCAAATAACAGCTTTGGACAATTTGCAACCACTTGTGTCCAGGCTTTCTAAGGCATTGTTGCTGTTAACAATATTCACATGATACATTTTCATAGTGGATGGCAATGAGTGAGCATAGGATATGTGTCAAAATTACATATTGATAACTGCATAACACAAGCTTTGTCCCTGAGGGGCATTCTGCATAAATAGCATCACTGAGGCAGACAATGGTAAAAGTCAAAATAGATAAGTGAAATCAAAAGGACATGGAGAATGAAGAAATTAAATTCCATAAACAATTGTAAATCACAGAGCAAATGCTGTCTCTCAATCACTAATGTGTACTCACAACATAAAAAGACTTACACACTATTCTTATTTTATTCCTTAATTGACCATCATATTGAATTTCTATTTTGTGTATAACTGAAAAATGTACATCAAATTTTTCTTCATGTCTTCCCCCAAATTTATTTTGATCAATATTATCAATATCAAATCTGTAAGATAAAATGAATTTTTTAAAGAAGTTTATTATGCAAAATAAAATTTGATATATAGAAAAACTTTCATGTTATTGTTAAAATTACAGAGACTTCTATTAAAGATAAAAATATTGTCTTATTTTACCCTTGTGTGAAAATCCACCAATATCAGTAAGCTAATGTTATCAAATAATTGCATTTGAAGGTAAAACCAGAACTGACAATTTTACAAATAAAGCTATTAGCTCTAAGTATTTCACTTAAAATGTCAACTACTTAAAAACCAAAAGACTTTATCAATAAGCCACATTTGCTTCACTCAAAAGCTTGGGATTGTGTTACAGAACACTGTGTGATAATTATAAATTAATAAAAGTTCCCATTATCACATACAGCATTCTGGATGCTTCTTTTATGTTATGCTTATAAATACTGTTTTATTTTATAATGAGCATCTTTATAATGTATCTAAGTCACCATGTTGACTCTTTGGAAATGTTTCAGTAACTGTTTGATTGATAAAAAGCCCTTATAGATTTCTTTGAAATCTTAAAACTGGTCATTATTTTTAATAGACTAAGCAAAGTAATCAGAAGATGGAGTCATGAACACTTAAATCACTTGAATTTGGGCTTGCCACACTGAGATACTTTTATGTAGCATTTATATTTTCATCAGGCATAATCTCTTTAATTAATAACTTGAGAATCTCTTGTAAGTTCAATATGCTCAAAGAATTTTGATAGATATCCAACATTAAAGCTATTATCTCATAATAAATTTTGAGAAAATAATTTTTTGCCCTAATTTTGTACTAATTCCTAGACTTATTAAATGAAAAAATATGAAAGTAACTATTCTAATTTTGATATTTTTGTTGTCCTTATATATAAAAAGCACTTATAGTTCAAAATTTTAGCATACCTGTGTTTGTCTATAAATGTACATTTTCAGTAAGTCCTCACTTTCTGTTATCATGGGTTCTTGAAAACTGTGACTCAAAACAACATACAATGAAATAATTTTTATCATAGGCTAATTAGTATAAATAAGATTTAAGTTTTTATATCATATTTCTGGTCACAAAACTATCACCAAACTTCTGCACTTTTAATATTAAATATCGAAATAAATGTGAATACTACATATATATTCAAGAAAGATTAATAAAAATAATAATTATTTTCTAACTATTTATTCCAGTTCAGGGTTTCAGGTTGCTGGACATTTTTTGGGCAGCTCAGGGCACAAGGCAGAACCAACTCTGGACAGGTTGCTCTTCCATCAGAGTGCACACTCAAACACACCTGCACACACATTCACACAGGGACAATGTAGACACACCAATTTACCTTACATCCACATATTTGGGATATGGGAGGAAATCAGAGTCCCCAATGAAAACCTATACAGACATGGGGAGAATGTGCAAATTCCGCATAGACGGTGGCCCCAGGCGGAATTGATTTTTTTCTCATCAATGTTATAATAAAAGGACATTGAATGATCAACATTCTTTGAGGACCTGCTATTACACACATACATATAAATAGATATGCATATACATGGATACACATATACAAGGGCTATCTAGAAAGTATCCAGCTATGTAATGTAAAATACAGAGGCTTTCATGGCTGAATTTTTTTCTGGAAAGCCTATGTATACATATACACATACACATATGTATGAGTATGTATTTATATGTGTATGTATGTGTGTGTCTATGTGTATTTAATTCTCTAATCTGTAGTTCAGTGCCATATGTTAGCCCTGTGTTATCCTAAGGTTCTTAAGTCTTTCCTGAGCATCTGGTTTTCTTTGCTGATAGTCCCTGGTCATTACCTCCTGAGAGTCAAGAATAAATTAGGTCAAGTCCAGGCATTATGTTCATACAAATTGTAAATTTGCAGAATGTCATGGTAGCCATGCCTTTGTCCAGCATATAACAACCATGTCCTCATCTCCAGCTCTCTCAATTTTATACCATTGATAGTTCAGGAAATATTATCAGTTGGATTAGGTGTACTGGTATTTAAGAGTAAATCTCAAAATAACAATGGCTTAAACAAAGTAGGAAGTTATTTTTCTTACATTAAAGAAAACTAGGGGTAGCCTACTCTGCCCATTCTGGGGGGTGGTAATGGAGGACTGCAGTTTATGACTCCACCAAAGAAAGGTGCCGCTCTTTCTCCTAGCCCAACATCACTGCTAGAATTCTGGCTTTACCACTGTGTCATAAGTAGCAGAATGGAAGAAGCAGGAAGAAAAAATTAGTCTATTTAAAGGAGGTTTCTAAAGTGAAATCCAAAACTTTTATTTATACTTCAAAGGCCAGAACATAGTCTCAGCAGTCCCAGCTACAAGATAGACTAAAAAGTGCAATTTTTATTTTAGTAGGCCAAGTTCTTAGCTTCAAGTACAAGGCACCACTCTTATGGAAGATGAAAAAATAAATTGTTGAGAAGCAAGCAATAATCCTGCCATACCCTCATGAGAGGCTACATTCTTCGTACAACTATTGACAATTATATTTTTGTATTAGATCGTTTTGTTTATCTTTGCTTAACTCTAGGATTCCTGAACTCAAAAATATGCCATACCAACTTTTATGGTATAAAGAGCAGGACTGCCTGAAAGTTACTTTTGAGGATTCATTCTGGTTACTTAACATAGCTTGGAATAAGGATTCTCCTTTCATCAGGAGGAAATTTTCTTTCCTACACCAACCACCCACAGGAAGAGTTATAACCTCCCAAAGACCTAATCATCAAAACCAATGTTGAACAAGTGGCACATAAAGCCAAATTCTTGGCTCCCAGGAGTCTGTTAACTTCTGAAAAAGCCATTTCCTTAGGATTGTGCTATAAGAAGGGAGAACAGAGGGCTGAGTTCCCTTCACTGAACTTCAAACCCACAGGTGTGTACGGTATAGCACCTATCCAGATAAATTTACAATTCCAAGGTCAGCAATGGAAGAAAAGGCACAGGCCCTCCAGTCTTCCCATGACCCCCCAAGGAGGACTGCTGGTCATGGCCTCTGCTATATATAAAATAGAGATGTACCTTCTTCTAGTAGAGAGGCCTTGCTTTTCCTTTTGGTGGGGTAAAAGATCAAGTTTATCAGTTACAAGGAATTATCAGTCAATTTGGGTGCCAGGATCTAAATTTTCGCATCAGTTGTTGACAAGAGTTGTCTGAGAAAGTCCCTCAGCACCTGGGGGAACTGTAGGAAGTCAAGTTTGGCACAGCCACTTTTGATGAAAAATGTAAAGAGGTATCTTCAAATCCCAGTTGACTCACTGTTCAGAAAACCAGAGTTGGTACCTAGGATCATTTTGGGATATTTCTGAATGTTATGCTACAATTTTGAATCTCCTGACTGTCACACAGAATATGCTATAGAGCAGACACAGTAATGTTGGGTGGAGAATTAATGACTAAATAGAGGGTATCTGAGGCTATATCTAAAAGCAACAATGAGCAATATATTAATATTTGAATTATTTGCTTATTTCTTTAAATAAAATGAAAAATGTCACTTTTATGTAGATTTGCTATGCTGTCAGTATGAATTTTTCTAATGGAAGATCAAAACTTTCTATGACTATCAAGGAAAATACAGAGTGAGTTCTACTGGAATAATGCTAAGAATCTTTGAGGAATTACTCATTAGATGGAAGCTTTGTTTACTTTATTTGCTGCAATCTGACTCCAATCACCTAATTAGTATGGTTTGCCTTAATCATAATACACACACACACTCACACACACACACACATGTATATTGATATGTTTAAATGCATTTTATAACATAGGCTACTTCAACTGGTTTGACAGCACATGGGAGAGCAGGAATGCCAAGCATGGACAGTGATGTATTTTCTGTTCTAACATATATATATATATATCAAGTTGATGAAGCAATGCCTTTGGCATCAGAAGATAAAGAAGACTGGCATCTCTTGGGCATACAAAGTCTCTGGAAGCCAATGAGGGTGTGATTGTATGTAATATTAATATGAACTAGAATACAGTTAAACAGATAAAGCAGGACAATTTCAAAGTATTTTATATTGTATTGTTACTAGAGTCTTAGTTCAATAGGCCCCCAAATTTTTGACATCAGGGATTGGTTTGTGGAAAATGGTTTTTCCATGGAGCAGGATGGGGAGTGAAAGGCATGGTTTTGGGATGATTCAAGTGCATTACATTTATTGTGCACTTTATTTCTATTATTATTACATTATAATGTATAATGAAATAATTATAAAACTCACCATAATGCAGAATCACTGGGAACCCAAAGCTTATTTTCCGGTCACTACATGGTCTCATCGGAAACAAGTGTGCAGTGTGAAATAGACATGGACATGAAAGTGGTAAATAAATAATGGGCAGGCCAGGCACAAACTAAGTGTCTGATTCTGACAGGACAGTGTAAATAAGAAATATGATTTAAAAAATGTAAGCCTTAACAATCTAATCACTAAAAGCATGAACAGTTCATAATATTAATTTCATCTTTCAAAAAAAAACAAGAGAGTCAACAGTGGATTAAGGTTTAATGGGATGCTTATTATTATAAAGTTTTCAAAAGTACTTTCTTATGAGCATATGTAAAACCTTTATACTCACAAATATAAGGATGATCCCTAGGACATAATTAGTAGATTTTAATAATACAATACTGAAATTATTAATGTTAAAAGTAAATTAAGAATAATAATTAAAAACTGGTCAATAGTACATAATAATTTAATAAAAATCAAATTTAAAATATTTAAGGAAGTGTTTATAGGTACTTCAATCTTTTTAAAGGAGAGGAATTATTTAGATTAACATTGATATTAATGCTTACATTGGAAATTTATTTTTATCTTCCCATTTAATTAGGCAAAAATGAAAAAAACACTGATAGAATCTCAACATTAGGATTTAATGTCAATTATGTTGATAATTTAACTACCACTTTTATCTTTCATAACTAGTTTCACATATTAACAATGCCATTGCAGTTAAAGTTTAAAATTATTTTCATATTAAACAGATGTATTTTATTAGAAAATGTACTTAAAAATCTCTAAATATCTACTAATAAAAAAGAAAAACCAAACTCTTTATTTTTTCAGTGAAAAAAATTGAGCAATTGTGCAGAATTTTAAGAAGGTATCATGAAATAATCATTAAAGGTAGATGAAATGTAAGATACATTGTATTACATACCTAAAGAAAAAATTTAAATTACTTGTACATCCTGACGGATTCTGTAACTTCCCAGGATACTATTTTCAACAAGTCAACGAAGAAGAACAATTAACTATGAATAAATCAATGTTCCAACATATTGAAAGCATAAGTAAATGTTTAACAATATTAAATAAATAAAAGGCAATTTTAGCATGGTTTATAGCCTAAAAATTCTACCCCTTTAAAAAATGAAGTCAGTGTAATATTTTGGTGACATGGTAAAGGTTCAAATGAAGAAAAATACATTAATAAAATAATTTAAAGTCAGTTACAATGAAAGCAATTAGTATAATGCACATGCTTTTCTCCCTCTCCCTCTCCCTCTTTTTATTTTTCAATCAATGTGTGGCGCACAATATATCAGTTCCTAACAGTGGGTGCTAACTTATAAATGTTCATGAACAGGAACCATAGGAGAAAAAAGTTATACAAAACAGGAACATTCTCAAAAGTTAAACAGAATAATGGAAAGATTTAGTGAGTTTTTTTAAGGTCACAAAACAATTGAATGATTACACTGGGAAGGAACTCAGATCTCCTCCCTTCCAGTCAACTTTGAAATTTACCAGATGCTTTTTGCATCCCCTTCCACTAAAAAAATTAGTAGCATAAAAATTAATCAAGTGCTTCTGTTCATAGTTTTGGAAACTCAATTTTTAAATTTTCTTTTAAATACCGAAGAGTTTTGTTTGTTTTTTTTTAATTAGAAGATGAAGTTGTTAAAAATGCCTAAGTGGAAAGGTGTATTGAAACATCATAATTTATATTCAATACAAAATTTTTACAGACATTAAATAGGCTCAATGTAGATTAAAACGACACAAATTTCCACATAGCTAAGTATGAAAATTGTAGCATCTTTATAGTTACTAATTAAGATCATAAGTTTAACACGAGACAAAGAAAAAATAAACATAGCTGATTACTGTTTGGGAAACATGAATTACTCTGCAAATAACTAAAGATTTTCCTGGCTTTTTTAAAAAAGGTAAATACAAAAGATTGAGCTTTGCTATCTTCCAATAACATGAAATATATCTGGAAACATAGCTACACAAACTCTGAGGCAAACAATTTCTAGTTGATTTCAAAAAATAAAGATTGTCATTTTTGAAAAATTTTGATAAATTTTACTATGTACTGTTCTAGATATTTATTGATTTGTTTATTCATTTAATCAGCACATTTCTTATTATATACTTTTCATTTTTGAGGTACTGTGGAAGGTGCCATGTAGGAATAAACAAAACAACAACAAAAACTATTTTTCTTACCCTCACTTTCTAAGAGACCAGAGTATGAACCATTAATAGATAAGTCAACCTTGTGGAACTTCAATCCTCACCAATTTATAGAAGTTCCCTTACATGGTATGTGTGTGTGTGTGTGTGTGTTGCAGATGCCCCACTTGATAAAGCTTTCTTGTTTTCAACATTGAGTATGTTGGAATCAGATTACTTTTTCCAAAAGTACATATAAATTAGTTTTCCTTTACTTAAACCTTTTCACTGCATTTTCTTTAAGTGTACATTGTTAAGGGTGGGTTTTACTAATACCTGTGGTGGAAATATCTATTAGATAAATTGTAATACTATTGATGAAGAGGTACAATAGAGATAACATCAAGGAATGAGAAAATACTTAAATTAACTATTTGTTTACAAAGTCTCCATAAGTTGAGAAAAGCCAAATGACTTGTGAGTAATAACAATACTTAAAGGTATATAATCACAGGGCTATCCAAACACTTAGAATGCAATCACATTATTAACACAGGTGAAGAATTAGACATTCTCACAGAGGCCTCATGAAGGGGGGCCATAAACAGCATAAGTTCCTTTTACCAGTCTCTGTGAACACCAAAAATATACCTTTGGAGAAGGTCTTCAGATTAGTTGTGCACTCATTTCCTATATTTAGCTATATTGAATATTAAAGTTATGGAATACCCAATAGTTCTTACATGTATGTTAATAACCTTAGCAATTCATTGTAATCTAGTAGGGCAAGCATTGCTGTTTCCATGTTACAGTGCGTGAATTAATCACCAAAGGGGTTAAAGAATATATTGAAAATAAAAGATAGAACTAAACCCAGGTCTTCACAGTGAATACTTCCCATAGCAAATGTCAGTCTGACCAAAAACCTTTAAAAAAACCCTTTCAAATTTGGCATCTTACAGACTCAAGATAGAACTAATCATGGATGATAATATCTCACATTGCAGGATGAGTATTCATAATAGTGTATTAAAATCAAAATTGGGGAGGCAGCTTAAAATGACTTAACTTTCATCTGTTATATTATAGTTAAGCCAAAATCAAACTCTAAATAAGGGGTGTCCAATATTTTGGCTTCCCTGGGCCACACTGGAAGAAGAAGAATTATTTTGGGCCACACATAAATTACACTAACAGTAACGATAACTGATGATGAACTAAAAAAAAAGTCCTTGCATAACCTTTGTAATGTTTTAAGGAAGTTTATGAATTTGTGTTGGGCCACATTCAAAGTCATCCTGGGCCACATATGGTCCAAGGGCCACAGGTTGGATTTGTGATTCAATTTAATAAGCTATTTAAAGAGATTAAATATTCACTGTATAGTAAAACCAAACCTCATTATAGTTAGTCTAATGTTTTAAAAATGTAGAGCAAAGCTGCAGTTGCTTAATTGTGCATTGGATCAGGCATTTCTGCTTGTACATACAGCCAGGATTTGTAATATACTATTCTCAAGCACTACAGAACTTTTTCCATAAATAATCTTATATTTATTTGTGTATTTAATTGAATGGTTTGACGGCAAGTTGATAATTGAGTGACCTTCAAAATATTGTATATTGTATCTCTCACTTATAATTAACATATTGATTTGGATTGAAAACTAAAAAAGTTTTTCAACAGTGTAACATTAATGTATGCAAAATTATGCACATTATCTCATATCTATTCCATAAAATATATACTTTGTTAAGCAATACATTTTTAAGTAATTTTGATTTTTACAAAGAACAATCTTAAAATTATAAGCATCACTGAACACGTCATGCTTGCCTATGTGTTATCTTGTATTTTCTTGATAAAAATACATGAATAAACTTTCACTTTTTAATAATACACATGCAAAAGGAATGTTTGGAAATTATTTTTGGAATAAATTTAACTCACTTTGGCTAATGATTAAGCAATGTTAGAGAAGAATAGTATTTTTTAATTGGCTATTTCCATTAGCTTTAGGATAAAAATAAAGAATAAACATGTGTAGTGATTTGTAAACTAGTTTAAGGTAAAAAATGGGTACTGTTTCAGTTCTTAATTGTCTCAGAAAATAATATATTTATATATTTGTGCCTTTTAAATGGTAAGTATTGTCAGTAACTTCATATAATGAGTCTGGAAAAACTAGCTTCACAGAAATAGAGTATGTCATTAGAACACCTTGAACTTTATGTTATAAAACTAGGCTCATTACATGTACATTTTTTTCCCTTTAAAGCCACTCTTCAACCTGTCTTTCCTGTTTTTTGAATGGTTTTCTATCTTCCTCTATTCACACAACTAGAGAACTTGCATATTTTCTTTGTCTAAACATATCCCTCAAATTTAACAAGTCAACCTGCTATGAATGTCTTTATCTAATCCTTTCTGGAATCTGTTCCTATCTCCCCATCCAAATACTCTTACCCTTGTTCCGGTATTTCTAGTCTATTTTCTGGACTATACTGGCTTCCCTGACTTTGATGTCTCCTTAACATCCCTCATTCAGACTGCTGCCTGAGTTCTTTCACTGAATCACCATCCAGTTTTTTTTTTTTTTAAGAAATCATTAAAAGAAAATCAATTATCAACAGAATAAATCCAAATCTCATTTTTTGTGGCATTTAGGGCATTTAAATCACCTTTCCATACTCTGAAATTCAGTAATTGGTGACTCCTCATTTTTGCAACACTCTTCTAGAAGGTGCACTATGGAAGAAATATAGCAGGGTGACTGAGAATACCAACTCAGGAGCAAAATAGTCTGGATTCAAATGAAAGCCAAAACTAAGGTAACTATGACTTGGCAAGTCAAAGGACACCTCTGACTTATTTCCCTCAGCTGTTGTGTTTGGTACCCATCTCAGGATCTTTGTCCAGGAATTAAATTAAGCTAGAAAGGAGATGGAGAGCCAGGAAAAATACTTAACACTTATGTATTATGTCTATACATAAGTGTTTATCTTATTGTGACTTCTGCCATGGTGACTAGCTTTAGTTTTGCCTTACTAGTTTATAATTTTCTTGAAATCCAAAGACCATGTCTTTCTTGTTCACCTTTGTGACAGTGAACACCCCATACAAAGTAGATTCTCAGTAGATGTTTTTTTAAACAGAATGTAAATGAAATATGACAAAAGTGTGTCAAAACTGTTTAAAGGTAAAATAATTTGTGCTGATGGCACAAACATTAGTCAATTATTTGAATCAAGTTTACTGAGGTACAATTTACATACAATAAATGCACCAATCTTAAGAGTAGAGTTCAATGAGTTCTGATAAATGCATGCATTCATGGAACCTCCATTCTGGTCAAGATATAAAATATTTCTACTGCATCTCTGTAATCAATTCCCACTTCCCATCCCAACCTGAGAAAACTACTGATCTGCTTTCTGCCATTATGGATTAATCTTTCCTACCAGTTATTTTAAAGCTAGAATTGCTTCTATGTTTCAACCTGGTTCATCAGTTTCTACATAATTACCTTATATGTAGGAACACACAAAAAGAAGACTGACTATACAAGTTGCACCAGATGTTCTAGGGGTGGAGGGTGAGGGTATAGGAAAATTTTAATTGAAGATGTAAAACAACATTTTGTACTTCCATAGTCATTTAATTCTTGAAACTTGGCTTTTTTGTTTGTTTTTGCTCAGTTGTTTTAGGCACAATTCTAATCTTTAGGCAAAGACTCTGAGCTCAAGAAGGTTAGGACTGAATACTGGTGATGAATGCCGCATTATTGTTTAAAGTCAGGGCTCCTGTCTACTTCTTGACCCATAGTTTTTTATATTAATAAAAACTTATTAGTAAATAAATTTAGGCTGGAATTTAGGCTGTAGGAAGGACCCTTAATACCTATGCAGCTCTGGAAGCTCTGTCAGGAGGGACACTGCGTGGGTCTGAAGCGCTTTAACTACTAAACACAGGCCTTGAGGGTGGCACTCTAGTCGCTACTCCTGGGGGGAAATGATTCCACAGAGTCCGCAAGGGTGCTCGAGGTTTGTAGCCGAATGTCAGAGATGAAGTCAGGGTTGCCTGGGGGAAGGGTCTGAGAGGAGGAGGTGAACGTGTCCAGCAGACTCAAGGCTTGACAAGCAAACTCACACAAAAGAGGCCGGAAAGTACCGGAGGAAGCTGATGCGTCACTGGGGACGGAGCCGAGACCCTGACGCGTCCGCCCAGCCGCGTCCCTTACGGGTGCACGGCTACACAGCCAGCCGCGATCCCTCCACCGCCACCACCTAGGACGCCGCCAATGAAACTACTCTCGCTCCTAGGTGAGTGCCCAGCGGCCCTGGTCTCAGGTCGCCGATCACTTGTTGGGAATGGGTATTTTTCCGAGGTGGAACTCACCTGCCAAGTTTATTTTGCCGAGTCTCCAATGAGAATTGATGCAGCACTTCTCAGGATGTTTTTCTTCTTGGCCTTTTAAATTTGGAGTTCAATATTCAAGGCCTAAGGACAGAGGCACTTTTTGTTCCTACTGACGAAGCTCCCCCAGTACCCAAAGTCAGACTTAGACCTTTTTTCTGAAACCCCGTGCCTCCCTGAAAGTTTCCTGGCGTTTTAAGAGAACTGCCAGCCCAGATTTTGGGTTCATTTAAAAGACCATTTTGATGATGTGCAGAAAGACAATAAATCACGTCCTTGTAGGCGAACTAATCAATCCTATGTGAGGCTGGTATTTAGAATCAAATGTTTAAGGATCTCTGGTTATCAGTAAGGACAATTTATCTTAGATGACTGAAAATACTAAAAAACAAAAACCTTTCATGATTCATAACTGTCCATCTTGAAGCAAACTTGTTTTGAGAAGGCATTAGATGGCGGCCTATGCTTTTCCCATTTTTTCCAAACAGCCCGCAGAATACCATTTCCAACTTTATTTTCAAGAAATCTAAAGTAAGTTTTGTTCCCTCATATGCTGCATTTTGTTTGTCATGTTTGTGTGGTTTTCCATTTCTGGAAGATCAATCTTTAACCAGTATATTGACTTTTATTTTAATTTCTCCTAATGAGACAAAATGTAAAACGTATTTTCAATAGAAAAGTCAGAATTTAAAAAGATCATTACAATACAGAAAACATAGTAATTTCATTTGTCCTCCTGGATGTTGTGATGTATTGCTCTGTCTTAAAATAACACACATTTGAATTTAAAAAGACCCGAACACTTAGTTTACTGTGATTTCAGTACATAATCATTCCCAGAGGAGGGGAAATTGCTTTTCAGTGATGATGTTACCTTTAAAAATATCTCACCTCAGGGTAAAGGGAGATACTGTGGTCCAGTGATCTAGGAATGCTATTTTTTTTTTTGGGGGGGGGTTGTTTCTTTTTTAAATAAACCTGTGTTGTTTACTACATTTAGCTTTGTTGAGATTTATTTGAAAAGCATTGAGACTGAAGAAATTCCTTAATTTTTTTGCTTACTCACTGTTCTGCTGTTATTTAGCTGAATGCTCCCTTTGGCAATTCTTGTAATCAAATAGAAAGAAAGAAAACTATTTGTAATAATTGTAATTGACCTCAACCGTGGGAGGAGACTTTTGCTTTTCTTTCTGAAAACACGCATTTCTCTATTTTCTTTAGTGGGTTTTTCCACTTTGCTAAATTGTTTCTACACTCAAAATTGCACCAAGACATCTTGTCTTCCAAATGCAAAATGTGAAATACGGAATGGAGTTGAAGGCTGTTATTGCAACGTGGGATTTTCAGGAAATGGCGTCACAATTTGTGAAGGTAAACAATCTTTATTACTTCTTTTAGATTTTATTATGATTAAATTTTGATGTGATTGCTTTTCCTTTGTCCAGAAATTAAGTTGTTAATTACATTACACTGTTTGATTTCATGCTATGGATAAAAAAAGCTTATTTAATTAATCAATAAATTTGAATTTCCCATGTCAAAATTTATACTTGATTTTATACTTTAATGACTTCATATGCATTTTATTTTAAGTGTGAATATTAAAGATTGCCCTTAAACTTAAGCTGGAAAACTGAGTTACAGAGAATAGAGTCAGAACCTTTGAAAACAAAAGAACAGAGAATTCATGTCTACGTTATACCAGTATATGTTGTACCCAATACTTTCTTTAGTACTTGATTACCTAAATTGGAGCTTAATATTAAGAGATTTGAAATTTTCTTTTCCTGCATACCCTGAGTGTAAGGAAGATGAGAGGGAGAGTGGGAGGGGGAGAATTTTGAAAATGCATTTTCATGTGAAAAAAGTAGATCCCATTTACTGAACTTCAAGCCAGAGCAAGAATGCTAGTAAAGGTCTTCCCAGTGTGCAATTTAGCCATTGAATCGATAAACATTACACCATCTGATCAAATTTACGTGACTTCTTGTCTGTGCTTTCTACCATCACCACCACCACTCTTTTCTCACGATTTATTCAGTCTTTTTTTATTCACTCTTTCATTTTGGGAGAATCTATTCTTAACGGCGTCAATAGAACAACATTCTGTGTAGAAGAGAGAGAGAAAAAAATTAATTCATATAAATTAGTTTTAAAATATAACTAAATGACAATTCAAAGTAGAACTGTGTACTATTATACTCCTAAATAACATGGATTTTTTCCTAATTAAGCCAAGATATTTTTTTAAATTTATTTTTATTGTTAGACTTATTGGGGTGACATCTGTTAGCAAGAATTACGTAGGTTTCAGGCGTACAATTCTACAGTGCATTGTCAACTTGTTGTATAATAAGTTCACCACCTAGTGTGACTTCTCGTTCCATCACCATATGTTTAGCTTCCCCTCCCTCTCCTCCCACCCCGTCCCTCTTCTTGCATCCCCTCCCACTTGTCCTCAAATAAACATTAAGCTATTGATTGTGTCCATGGGTTATTGGTTTGTTTGTTCACTTTTTTTTCTTTGTTGCTTTCAGTTTTATATTCCGCATATGAGTGAAGTCACACAGTTCTTTGTTTTCTCTGTCTGGCCTATTTTGCTTACCATGATGATCTCCAGATCCATCCATTTTGTTGTAAATGGCAATATTTCATCTTTTCTTATAGCTGAATAGTATTCCATTGTGTATAGGTACCACAGCTTCTTTATCCAAAACCAGGATATTGTACCTTGTTAATATTACATGTGTTTGCTTATAGCATAAACAAGTTGTATCTTGTGATTCAATTTCATAAGATTTTTAAAGAGATTAAATATTCACTCTTTACTAAAACCAAACTGTATTATAATTAGCTTAATGTTCTAAAAATGTGGGACAAAGCTGCAGTTGCTTAATTGTGCATTGGATCAGGCATTTCTGCTTGTACGTACAGTCAGGATTTGTAATATACTATTCTACAAACACTAAAAATTTTTTTCCATAAATAATCTTAGATTTATTTGTATATTTAATTGAGTGGCATTATGGCAAATTGATGATTGAGTAACATTCAAAATATTGCATTAAACATATTAGTTTGCTTATAGTACAGATTGTGCTATAAGCAAACTAATGTCAAATGCAGTACTTGGATATTCTTTGACTGTCATGATAACCCTCAACATCAATAATTTTTGCAATTTGGACTGTTAACGGCCAACCAGCTTATAATCATGTTTTCTAATGATTTTTAATAAAAACACATCTTCTGTTATCCAAAAAGTTATTTTTTTCCTCCCTGTTTCCTACGCCAAATTCAGTTGAAGTACAGAAATTATTTTTCATTGGAAAAAAATCATCAAAAAGACTTTTGGTGTACAATTTTTTTTTCACACAGAATACAATTTTTAATGAGAATATCTTTTCAATCTTTTGAACTTAAATCTCATTCTTTTTAACTTGAATCTTCTTCTTTTTAACTTACACTCCCTTCTTTCTTTTTTAAAGATTTTTATTTAAAAATACAGCTAACATACAATATTATATTAGTTTCAGGTGTAAAACATAGTTGTTCAAAATTTATCTACCTAAAAAAATGATCACCAGAAGACCAGCAACCATCTGACAGAGTACCATGCTATCACAATATTATTGAGTATATTGCCTCTGCTGTATATTACACCTCCATGGCTTTTTTGTTTTATACCTGGAAATTTGGACAACTTACTGCCCTTTACCTTTTCTCCCATTTTTTATTTTTCAATTATAGTTGGCATTCAATATTATTTTATGTTAATTTCAGGTGTATTGCATAGTGGTTAGACTTACATAATTTAAGGAGTGATACCCCTGAAAGTCCAGTACCCACCTGGTAATATACATAATGATTAATTTAAATCCCCTTCTTATTAAAAAAGTTATGTTCACTTGTTTTAATATTTATTAACTGTGGTTTATGATGTCCTCTTAAAACTGCTCAATTGTTTTAATCTTTTCCACATTTTATTAATTTACTGACAGATTTTTAAACATTTTTATCTTTAAGTATATTTAATATCTTTTGTAGACTTAACCTTAAAACATTGTATTCTCAATAGCTGAATAGTCTAGGTGATAAAAGTTCTGTTCAGAAAAAATCCATCCTTAAATGCCTCTATATTTCGTATTACATGACTTGTTACTTTCCAGACAGCCCTAATATTTTGGGTTTAAATACTTTTATTAGCTTTTTCATCTCTAGAGAGATTTCCTAGTTTTTCTGTCTTTCTTTAAAATAGGTATTTAATGTCTGGAGAGGAGTTTGTTATAGAGGATATCTTCTTTTTGAGAAATAAAAGTAACTTTCTTTTTTAGCATCATTACTATCATCTTCATCATCTTCATAAAATTTGGCTTCCTCCGAGACCTGCCTAATAATTTTATGGTAGTAATTCATCCTCACTAAATGTACTCTGTTGCAAGAGTTGGTTTAAACAAGTCATTTGGAATTTGGATTACATGGTTCCATATAAACAACTTTTCTTTGTAGTGAATTTATTTTATTTAATCATCTTTTTATTGAACAGATATTTATTGAAACTTTCATCATCATTATCATCATTATGATTATCACCATTATCATCAGGATAACTAGTACCTCTGTGCACAGAACCCAGCACATTAATTAGCATGACACCTGTATCTGCTATTATTCTCAATTTGTTTATAAGGAAATACAGTTACAGAAAGGTTAAGTGAACATCTCAAGTGATAAAGCAATAGGTGGTGAAGCCAAGATTTGAGCTAAAGTTTCCCTGATTCCAGAGCCTGCACTCTTACTCACTGTTTGACCATAGTCTGCTGCTTAACAGATACTGCTATGCCCATAGATTAAAATAATAAATAAGAAATTGGCCTCAATTTCCAATATATTTGGAGACAGTTATAGAGCTATAGTAATAATGATGCAATGCTATAAAAATAGAAATAAGGATAAATTTGAGATGTGCCACCAACTGCAGGAAAGCTTTACAAATGGTGGTGACATTGAAGATGAGACTTGAAGAATAAATAGGATTTATCAAGACTGAAAAAATGGCAAAGAGAAGTCAGAGAAAAGGAACCAGATCTAATAAAGACCTAGAAATTGAACATGTGTGGTATGTTTTAAGGAGCTCAAGTATTTCATGCTGGATATACGTCACAGGGTACATTAGTTTAGGGGTCAGTAGAAATTAAGTCAGGATGTCAAGGGTATGAACTTTATTCTGTTAACAAAGAAGATCCATTAGCAGATATTAAGTTAACTGGTAAATTGTATGTATTAGAAAGATGACTCTATTAGTTAAAGTAAGAATAGATTAACAAGGGTCAACCCACAAAAGGCTATTTTTACCCAACCTATAAAAACAGTAGTATTTCATATTTGTAGAGTTCATTATATTTTGTCATTTCTACCTAATATAACTATCATTTTCATATCAAGCTCTTGAAATAAAAAATATATATTCTTTTATTTACAAACTTCTTTATGATTGGTTATAACTAGTTCTATTGAGCTTTAGGCTACAATCTTTTGGATATAGGAGGAACAGGACTTTTGAAAGCTGGAATGAGTTTCCCAGTACCCACAGGCTCAAACCCTGGGATCTCAACCTCTTTTAGATTACCGAAATTGTCAAGAATATTACTAGTTACTTGACAGGTTTTTAAACTAAGTTAGTAGAACAGTATCATTTTAATAAAAATGTATTTATTATTTTAACAACTTTACTGAGATATTAATGGGAATTTATTTATACACATATCTTTATACTGATACATAAGGATAAGACAGGGGATAGAGAAGTTTATGCAGAAATTTTGATGTATATCTAAAGGCTTTTGAAATTGTTGGTGATATTTAACCTTAAAACATAGGTTATTTTTTAGCTTTTTAGACACATATCACTATTGCTATTCCTTATGCTTCTCAGCACAGTTTTGGATACTCTCTGATGCATAATTATCATAAACATAGGGAGTGAAATGTTCCTTCTATCACAGGTAATTAGGAAAGTGTTATAAATGGAAGGGAAGTTTGGAAGAATTGAAACAATCTGTGTACATCTAACACATGAAATTACTTGAGTTGGAATAAACTGAGCTGGGAGAAGTAGGAAGCAGGAGCAAGGGGAAGGATGCAGTACAGTGCATGTGTGGATGTGAGGATGGGTGGAAAAGGTAATCTACCTGCTCTCATATAACTCATTAAGAGGGGCTTTGTTCTTGGAAGTTAATGGAAATAGAATGGAGAGGAGAAAAGCAATTGTCCCTGGGAGTGTCAGAAAACTATAATTGCCAGCTTGTATGCATATCCATGTATAAAAATATTTTCATAGATTGGAACATGCTCATTATGAACAACATAGAGGTGCTCTAGTGATTACCATCAGTACAAACACTTTATAGAAAAATAATGATAGCTGCATTCAGGGAGACACACTCTGTGTTTAAAAAGCAGATTTTTATTATTAAGTAATAACCGTATATATACTTCTAAAATTCAACTAAAAGAATATTATAATAAACTATAGAGCAGTATAACATGGATAAAGGTAGAGAAAATTAGTGTCAAAAGCTGTCTAAGAGTCAAGAAGAAGCTATGGGATCAGAATATGGGAGAAATATTAATTAAAATATTAGCATAATTCTGCCTGGGCTAATACAAAAGTGCTGAGGACATGTGATTGCTTTCATTACAACTGATTATTTAGTAATAAAGAGAATGCTCATCAAAATAGGTAAACCAATAGTCATCAGAACAGATGCCAAGCATTCAAAATGTAGGTATCTGTGTGTTATGTCATATATATACATAGTTAACACAATTAGATATACTATCTAAACTATGAATAACTGCAGTTTTAAATATTTAACTAAGTGATAATTTGATAATTTCTATAACAGGAGTTAATCAGAAAAATAATTTAACTCTTCTTGGCATCATATTTTCATGATATTTCACATTTAACTATGATATAAACAGAGGGTGCCAAAAAAAGTATACACATTTTAAGAAAGAAAAACTGTATTACAATTGTTATACTCAATGTATATCAATAACAAAAGATGAACAAAGTCACCTTTGACTTCTGAAATTACAAGAGGTGCTCTAGTGATTACCATCAGTATCCAGACACCTTTGAATACAGTGAATTACTGCTTGAGCAACATTGACCGACGTATCCACCTGAATCACTGTGCACGCTGTTTCAATTACTTCCTGAAGTACCACCCATGTAGCCAGTCCCTCCCTCATAGGTAGAAGTCAAGGGGTGTTAAGTTGGGAGATCATGGGGGAAACTCAACGTTCTCGAATTTCAAATACCACTTCAAAATAGTCTTGCACTCCTGGAACAACTGTGTTTCCGCCATTTTCTCTGACCGGTCTCCCTGTCACATGGTGATGCTAGCATTCATTTGATTAACGTCATCTTTTGAGCAAACGTCATATTACACATTGCTAACATAATTCAATTCAACTTCCAAAAGTAATACACAGATAAAATCCCTTAAATTGTATATATATTTTTTGGCACTCCGATATAGTTATACCTATATGATCGATATAATTATACATACACACACACCCACACACATACACACACACACATGACTTTTATGAGGTATAGGTCACCTC
Source organism: Lyroderma lyra (assembly GCA_004026885.1). Taxonomy (NCBI): domain Eukaryota; kingdom Metazoa; phylum Chordata; class Mammalia; order Chiroptera; family Megadermatidae; genus Lyroderma; species Lyroderma lyra. The sequence continues at coordinate 15,181 of PVJL010009910.1, read as the reverse complement.
ATGTTTGTGAATGATTTTTAAAAATAAACATGCCAGAATTACATGTGTTAATGAGTAGCTCCCATTTCTTATTGAAATAACTGTTATTGTAAGGTTGTTCAGTTGTTACAATGGCATTGCCAGTACTCAAAATTTTATGAGATCCCTTCTATATGATATATTTATATGTGTGTATGTGTATGTGTGTGTGTGTGTGTGTGTGTGTGTGTGTGTGTGTATAAATTCTCAATAAATTCTCAGTGGCAGTGAAATTGGATTCAATTTCCAGAAACAGGTAAAAAGAACTTTGAGCTAAATCTGATAGGTAAAGTGGGCAATTAATTTCCAAAGTAGTTTTAAGAAAATGGTGTGTGTTTTATGAAGTATGAGATGAAATATTTTGTATGAGTAGCACAGAATAAAGACACTTTTAAATGTTTTGAAAGGTTTTGATATTGCTTATAATATCTTACTTATAAGGGTAAGATAACTGGAATAATATACTGGCTTTCAAATTGTTACTTCTCATTTGGATGTGTATATTCTGTTATGTGTTTAAAGATATAGGTGCCTTATTTTCATGCATCCATTTCATAAAAATTATCTGTTATTTATGAACCCACTTCCAAATAACATTGTTAATATATTTAGCTTTAAAAGAAAGAAAGGTAAACCTAGTTTATTGTTCAACTAGATTATAGGTTGTGTATCAACTTATTCAGAAATATATTAATTATACAGTTACTGTCCAAATATTTTATAAAATAACCATTACAATGTAGGAAAAAATGTTATTAAAATATATTAGTGCACTTCAAGGAACAGACCAAACATTTTCTTATATGAGAAAACATCATAATTGTCTTTAAAAAAATCACTGACAAAGAAGCAAAATGATTTACTTATTTTAACAATTGGAGTATTCATTCTATATCTTTCATACTGGAAATATATTATAGTTTTGAAAATTTAGAATATGGCACCCTTAATTGATTAGTATGACAAGATTATATTTCTATTACCAGAAAAGATGGTCTACCAGCTTAGTTTAGTCATGTCTCAGCAAATTAAATAATCTGGTTACCAACATCAGTGTATTTATTGGGACAGTTTGGAACAAAAACAGGGAAAGTTGAAGTTCACAGATTATCTTTAAATTGTATCTGTATATAACTTTTGTGAAGTTACATACCTAGAATGTAGAGTGGATCAAAATTGTCTGGATCAGGTTTCTCTAGAGATGTTACTTTTTTACAGTATTTTTAAAATCTTATCTTTTTCATCATAAAGCTTCAAATAGATATCTTTTGAATATTTGTTTTCATTTCTCATTAGGCATTATCAACTTTCCTGGTAGTTCATCTACAACTTTTCTTTTCCTTTTATGCTTATTACATTTTTGTGTTATTAGTGCAAGTAGATTGTGTAGCAGCCTGAGCCAGCATAGTCTTTTCTTCCTCCCTTCTTTACTTTTCTCTTTCTCTTTTTCATTCTTATTTCAATCCTCAGAAGGATGTGACTCCTGACTTTTTAGTAATATTTGAGGCCTACTTAAAGAATTGGAAACACTTGTATCTCAATAACATTGCATGTACATTTTTATTCATATATAATGTTACTAAAAATTATTGAGGAAGCAAATGTTTTTGGTAATTCAAGTGTGTTTTCACATACCTCAAAGAAATTTTCTAGGTAAATGAATACTAATATACACTTGAAAAAGTAGGAACTCTGATGTGTTTTCTAGATAGTCAGTCATGAATCAGATTTGTTGAATTAAAGTGAGGTGCATTATACTGAATGGGAAACGTAATCTATTTACAAAATAATAGCCTAAATTAACCTAAGGATTGTATTCCAGGATATATAATTTCTATGAACTTCAAAAAAAATAAAACACATTTTCAAATTTCAGAAATCTCTTTACTTGTACTTGAAATATGTAATCTTTCATCTGTTGACAAGAAATGTTATACAATAAAGAGAACAAAATCTACCACAATAATTAGATGGAGCTTCCTCAAAAATATCCTTTCTATAAGATTGCTAATTCATTCATCATATAGAAAAAGATAAATAAAACAGTAATGATAATATAAACTTCCTTTAAGCTGATATTTCATTTTTAAAAGGAGAAGGAAAAAAAAACCACTTGTGTCATTTGAGTTTTGCTGATCAGCTCCAGTTTTAAAACTAAAAATTTTTCTGATCTGACTTGACAATGTCATTTTTGCAGACTAAGTTTCAGGAATCATTTATCTATGTCATTCTGCTTGATGTTTATCTCACAGTACAATTATGAGAATTAATGAGAGAGCAATGAAGAAATACCTTAAAATCCTAAAGGAAGGTTTAATATAAACATATGATTTTAGATCAAGAAAATTTTTCTTCATGTGTAAGTCTCATTTATTTTTAATCACTCTTAAATCAATATTATCTAGATAGATTTAGAATCAGAAAAGTAACATCAAATAAGTAATGACACAGAGAATTAAACTGAAATAGCAAAAATAAACACATAGCTTCTGAATCCTGATTTCAGCAATCAAAAAGAGTTATTCAAAATTCCGTGTGAAGTCAATCTGAAATAAGACATACAATCTGATTTGATTTTTTTAAAGTACTGACTTTTTCTCAAGTTATTTTATTTTTTATTTTATTATTATATATTTTTATTGTTTTTACTTCAGGCTAAAACATTAACTCATTATACTATGTGCTACTGATGATAAGGTAGCATTAACAATAAAAAATTGAAGATTGTTTTTCTGGGATGTTTTTATTTTACATATGAAATGAACATGGCACTAAACCATCTTCTATTTTCTGTTAAGCAATACCTTTAGGAGCTGCTAAGAAATTAAAATTAAATGAAAGTTGTGTTGTAAATATGGACTTTTCATACATTTTGTTATAATTCTCAAGAAAGATACTGGTAGAAAGAAGAGCTAAAAAGATAATGGAGATAGTACCTTCAATACCACAAAGCAACTCACTGAGTCTCAGTTTTTCTGCTGTATTTATTATAATGTTATTCTTTCTCATATTTTAAGATTGCCAAGTTTATTTTGCAAAATTGACATTTCCTTTGTTATGGAATGTTAGTTATCTCTAGTCTCAGTTTTGGAGGTCATCAGCATACTTCACAGCCAATTCCTGCTTGTTTCAGAAGCAGATGAACCAATCTTCTGATTATCTATTTTTCCATTATATTTCTTCTTCCTTATTTACTCTCTTTAATGCTTAAATAAGTAACTTTCAGATTTATAACTTATCCACAAAAAGAGTAATAATATTGAAGTTAATTTTAGTGCTTTCTGTGAGCTAGACTCTAAGCTCTTTACATTAGTTTATAAATGTAATCCTCATAACAACTCTGAAATAAGGGATAGTATTATCTTCAATTTATAGATAATTCTCCCAGAGAAAGCACTCTCGAAAAATTGCCTCATATGATCCTCAAACTACTATGTGAGGTAAGTCTATAAATAAGAAAATTGAATCTCATTGAAATAAAAATGAATTTTTTTTGGTTCTACCCTTCCCACCTAAAATCTGACTTTCCCCCATTACATTTTTAAAGCAATTAATAAAAAATATGTGATATGCATATTTATAATGCCATAAGAATAAGGGAGGAAAGTTAAAACTATTAATATTTATGTTTTGGTATCTTGATCAGGTAAAATTTTTTAACTTCTGATTACACACCTCCTTCAAGTCCAGTGTATTGACTGACAATAAAATCAGTGAAATCAGAGTGGGGTCATGAGAATTCTCTAAATTGAGTGAAATTCTCAAAGCAGCATCCAGTGGCACAAAAGGGGCAATTCAGGGTACGTAGAGAAAGCTGCAGTGAAAATGGTGGCTTTTCTTTGTGGTGATCGTATCCTGTCCCCTTGTCAGAAAGGAAATTGAAATCTAGGTGATTGGTTGAAACATAATTTTCCAAAGGCTACACAGATCAGGCTCCATATTCCCCAATGGTGTTTCATCAAGATAAAGACAAGAAAATACTCCCAAAGGAAATGTTGTCATCAGCCTGGAGGGAACCCTTGAGTATAAAAGTTAATGCTACCTTTCTGTGTAATCTGCACCTATGCTACCTGGAATAATGTCTGAAAATTGCTGTTCCCCATCCATGTATACAGATAATTCTGAATTCTCTTTCACTAAAGACATTGTAATGGCTGGTAGGCAAAATCTGGGCCAAATGCTTGTGATAATCAACATTGTTTTAATTATAAGCTTGAAGGTCATTGAAGGATAACTAGTCATTGGAGAAAAGCCAATAACATAAACACAAAGACGAATAAATAAAACAATGGCCTGGAAAATGATACTGTAGGAGGAAAAAAGAAGTTGAAGGAAAATGTACAATTTATAGCTTCACAGAGATTCTGGAAAATTTTGTACTTAAACGAAAAATAGAGTAGGTATTGATGTGCAAAAGATCTATCACACCACAAAGATACTTTCTTTTTTCATAAATCCAAAATCTTTTATGTTTCCCAGTTTCTGGTTCCTTCTTTCTCCTGTTGTCCCTCTCCTTTTGTGGCAAGAGGCATCAAGACAATAAGCCGATAAAGTTGTCAGTAACACAAACCGATGCTAAAAAACCACCAAGAGATTGAGGCTAGTCTCCATTCCTGGGTTTCTTCTCCTACAAGGATGATCACACATACAATAGGGAAGCTACAAATAACATTTTTTAATTTACGCATCAGTGGAAGATACACCAGGGCTGCTTTTCATCAGTCAAGATATTTTCGAGTTCATCAAAGCAATTCAGTTCTCTCTTTTATAATAATTGAATTTCACACCCTTGTTATCTTTTCCTTTACCTATGTCCAGACCTCACCCAAATTCCTCCCCTACTTTAGTTATCTCAAAGGTGAAACAACGTAGCCGATGTGTTTTCTGACTCTACTTGCATGGTTTTACTATGATTTTTCACATTGCAATGTCATAAAATGAATACGGAGCCCATATGTGGTAACCAGAAATAACACATTGTTGTTGAAAAAACTCTACCCCATTTGGTTGAACTTACAACTTTTGTGGTTATAATATTGTAATTATCTACAGTCTCTTCCTTATGTTGTCTATTTTCTCCAAGTGATTTTATGAATGCACTGGCTAATACTTTTGATTGTTCCTGGTAAACAAACCCCATATAGTTTTCTCCTCCACTACAATATATTTACCATCTGATAAGTGTAATTCCCAAATTGAGGTGATAATGTACAATAGGAGAACTGAAAAATATCTACAGAATTGCATATCTGAAAAGCAAAGATGAAAAATATGAGAACAAAACTGAGAAACATGGGACTAAATATGGGGAATCTAATGACCATTGAATAACAGTCTTGAAGAAAGGATCAGACAAGATTAACAGAGAAAATAATAAAAGCCATAAGAATTTCCCAGAGCTTAAGAAACACATGAGTCTTCAATTAAAGTGCACTCTAATACTCATCTGTCTTCTATAGAATATGTTTTTGCCTTACTTTTCAGCTAATGTTTAATGAATATCCTTTAATATCTTACTATAAGAGGGTTCCCTGGTGGTGTAGTGGCTAGGCTTTGGCACTCTCAATGCTATGACCTGGGTTCGATTTCCAGCCAGGGAACCACCAAAAAACAAACAAACAAACAAACAAACAAAACTTACTATACAAGAGGAGTGTAATTTACCTCATAATATGTCTCTCTTATTAATACATTCAAGTTGTTTATTACCTTTATCTCCCTAAATAAAAATGAAATATACAAGCTGCTTCATTCCTTGAACATAGGTGAAAACCTATTGTAATCATAGGGAAAGAGTGAGAAAAAGTACTTTTCAACAGGACATTTAGGTTACTGTTGCCATCAGGAGTGTGAATAGATACCAAGCAAAAATAAAAAAGAAAAATAATAAAAAAATAAAACGCAAACAAAAACAAAACAGATGACTACTATAAGAGTTCTATTAATCCTGTGGGCCTCTATTTCTATATTCATGTACTTTCATTTAACCCCTACTTCATTTAATCTCTTTTCTGAGACTAATTCTATCTTAAGGAAGGGGACATATTTTAGAAATACCCTGATACTTCATCATTATAAAAATACAAGAATTTCTAGGTCAAAAGTTTATCTTCCAGGATCCCATTATTGAATCCATCTCTTATATTCTTATATCCCAGTAACTAAGACCTAGCCCATTAACTTGGAACCCTCTTAGTATGACGTGTCCTAGGAACTAGATTCTCTCATAATATTATACATTCTAATTTTATGGGTCTCCAAGCTTGTTATCTATATTCTAGCCTTGTACAGCTGGGATTCTTATGGTAAGTCACAAAGACCATTTAAGCCTCAGTTTCTATGTAAAATGAACAGATTGGATTAGGGTTGTTAATCATGTCTCTATTCGCTTTAAAATACTTGATTCTATTATTGTGAGACATTTATTTGAATTGTAGTCAATTTCCAGTTTATCTCTTTTGTGGGTAACTAGCCTGGATTTGGGGCCCAATGTGAAACATAGAGGTGAAATAGATATGGATTTTTGTCTCTTACCTCTAAACTCAATGCACTTTCCACTACACTTTTCTTCTTAACTCTAATCTCTGGAGCAGACACGACCAATGTTGTCATGTAGTCTTTCTGCTTCCCTCCTCCTTACTCATGACCATGACATATCGTGGTATTCTTTTCTGCTGAGCCAGGATGTGATTGTAGAGTTCTTCTCCAGGAACATGTTACAAATCAGTACAGGTTGGCACATAAATGAAACTTATTATTCATGTTTTCCCTGGTGTCTTCGTCCTTTCGAAACAATTTCTCAACCAATCTTCAGTTCTGAACCCTCTTCAATTACAGTGCTGAAAATCAAGGTATTACATACAATACAATCAGCAAGAGAAGTACTATAGCAGAGTCATTTGAACCACTGAAAACAAATCAGAAGTCTACAAAACCCTGATTTATGCATCTATTCTTCAATAGAGATGATTTAGTCATGGTTGTATGTGATTGTGAGAACCCTCTTTGAATTAATTATATGATAGGTATATTAATTTGGGGGGAAGGATTGTTATTTATGTGATTTTATAATTACCATTTAACTAATATCTGAAATGAAATGCTACAAAATGGAAGTTCATCTCATATTTCAATCCAGAAAACTTTGATGATTATTTGTTTATGAGTACATCATGAGCCAAGGATAGTGAGAATGGAATTGATTCGAGGGACACTTCTCTCAGCTGGAAACCTGTAGCGAAATTTCTGCATTCTAAGGGTTATACATATTTTCAGGCATCAAAATACTTTGTCAGGCTCAATAAATGAGACAGTATAATCAACTATGTGTGTATTCAGGGAAGAAACTGGGTACTTTTAATGTTGAAAATATTATAAACTGAAATTCATTGTCTAAGATTTAATATACATATAATTTTCTTTGCAAGTTTTTTCTTTTATCTGTTAGAGACAATTGTTTGTTTTTGCATTAATACATAATATTGGATTAAGTTTTATAAGGTTTGCCTGTTTTTCAGTAGTAACTAGTGAATTCTATCAATGATTGCTGTTTGAGGACAGTAACTAATTTTTATTTCTTATTGTGTTCTTGGAACCTACCAAAATTTCTTGGATCTAATCTGTAAAATACTGTGGATAGCTTTTGAGTGGTTAGTCTCAATGGCTGACACCCAATTCCTATTTTTCCTTGAATATGCTGAATTTTTAAAGACACTGTGGTTGATATTTCTGCTTGCGTGAATCAGCACTCATATTTGGTTGAATTTTATACATTGTTAAGAACCAGTATAACAAGACTACCTCAGGTAAGATCCCATCCCAAATATTTTGCTTTAAAGAAAGAGTATTTATTATAACCGGATGAAAAATTTGCATGAATAATCAGTTAGCATCTTAAATTTCATATTGGTTTTCTCCAAACTATTGGTTTTCATACTTTATTTTGAGTGATCAACTATTCAAGACTGAATTTTCATTAATTTATCTATTGCTTTTTTTTTTTAAACATGTTCATGAGTTAGTAAGCAGTATGCCCTTAGGCAGGGTCAGTTGCAATATTGGCACTAAGGCCTTGTGATGGTCTCTCTTTTTTGCATTCTGGCTTTAATCTTCAGAGTTCTGGGAGTAATGTTGACTATGTATTTTCTCCTGCATCTTACATATCAAATATGCCTCTTTCACAAAAATCCTAAGAAGTTTTAAATCATTGGCCCTTAGAAAAATGATAATTTTACTTCTAATTATATTAGTACTTTGACAGTTCTATTTTTAATTACAAAAAATTTAGTTTATGCATTATTGGAAATACCTGTCTCACATTTATTCCTTTCAATTAACTGACCTTTTTAAATATAATTTACATGAAGTTGTATTTAATATCCTGTTACTTATTTACGTTTTATCTTTTTGCACTAATATGCACAAAATGAAGGACTGTTATTAAAATAAACTTTATTCTGTTATTTATAAATGTCTAAGCTTGATTAAAATGGAATAAATGTTCACATGAATTAATTGAAAAAATATTTACCCTTTATAACTTTAAATTATTTTATTGGAAATTTTATGCTTCCAAATATATAAATTATGAAGAAAATATCATCTCCATACACAAAAATGTTATATTTAATTTTTAAAAATGTGTTTTAACTCTTCCCAAGAGTTATTCACTTCTTTGTTTTAAGATTATTTTCATTCTATTTAGCAATGCTAAAATCAAGAAAATGATTTACATGTTTAGGAGGATGAGGGGAAATGGTTTGAAAAACACTAATTCGTTATCTCAGATAATTTTTTTTGTTTTATTGAGATATGATTTTATAACCTGTATTTTAGCAACCATCAAATGTCAAACTGGACCCAAGATCTGAATTTAGAAAAGATTTGTGTAATTTTTTAGTCACCTGTATGAGAAAATACATACAGCATTTGTATAATTGCACCAAAAATTTGAAATATTATAAAACATAGAACAAAGCTTATTTGTCTGGCATGAAAACTGTGATTTTCTGAATATTAAAACATTTAGGCAAGATTACTGAACTATTTCAACTCCTTTAACTATTTTGGTTCATTGCCATTAAGAGAAAAGTTACCAACCCTTAAATTACTATAGTCTCCTGTGTAGGATAAGGGTAAGGATATTAAGAGGGAAAAAAAATTCTGTTTAAAGAAATTGGAATACAGAGAAAGAACTTCAACACATGAATATAATAGATAATGGTATTTAATATCCAAGTCAAAGAGTTTTCATTAAAAATGTGATTATTTTGAGTGTCATTGGTCAGATAATCTCATTCTTGCAACGTCCCTTTACATGGGATTTATTATAAGGTAATGCTATTTTCCATATTAACATGATTTTTCTTGCAATTTTATGGTCAGATATTTATACTACCAAGAGATCCAGATTAGTATAGTTTCATGGATTCTCATTATAATTGTTCAACATTTCCCAAATAAAGTGCTAGAAGATAGAATGTCAGAACAGTTCAATCCTTATATTTATTTTAAGGAGGAAATTAAGATTTTGGTCTTTTATTTGCTATGGGAAGAGATGAGATTCTCTAAGAAGATTGGAATCTAACCAAATTTTGTAGGCTATATATAGCATACAAAGCCTTGTGCCATTTGTGAAAATTCTATCAGGTAGAAAAACCTAATGATTGAGTTTCTATTCTCTATTTTTTAGGTACACAAATTTGATTTAGAGATTATAGATTGAAAATGAAATTTTCTTGTATGAGTATTTTTGACTGATAAGGAATTGATTTTGTGACCTTGCTACGCATTAATTAAAATATCTGGCAACGTGTCTTGACTAGGTTTAAGGAATCAAACATACTGGGAATCATATCTTCATGTTAAACTCACAGTTTAAACACTTTGTTAACATTGTAAGGAAGGGAACTACTTTTTGCTGCTGCAGTATCTGAATAATCTTTTATTGCATAACAAGTGGGTTTTATGTAATTGACATTATATTTAATTGGCTCACTATATTGAAAGTGGAGCCCTTTAAACGCTGTTTCTTATAGATTCATGTAGTTCTTTATATTTTCTTATATTTTAAAGGTTATTTTATAAAATAAAATATGCAAGTGTGTGCATGTGAGTTTCATTTAGACCTAAAAAAAGGTTATTTGTTACTTAAATTATTGAATACATTTTAAAATGTAGTTTTTAAAAAGTTACAATGAAAGTAGTTGTTAGTGTTCTCTGTGTCTTACATGTTAGCTTATTTAACAGATACTGACTCAGATTGTGTTTACACAAGCAAAAACTGGAATGCAGAGAAGAGTTAAAATAAATTGTGAAATTTGTAAAATTTTCCCAAAGAATGCCTAAATATATCCTTTTCATGAGATTCTTTGGGCTTGATGATCCAGATCCATTATCTATACAGTACTTAATCTGTGAAGTGAACGTCTTCATGTTACTTTTCTTTTGTGGATATAACCAAAATTTGGGTCATCGTTATGTAGTGACTACATGCTGTGGGTCCTCTGCTGAACAAAAGCATTCTGAGTCTTAAAGAATTTAGTGTGAAAAATATAATTGAAATTGTGTTTAACATTTACAGCTCAAATTGGGAAGAAATGTGCTGTTTCTTGTGTATTTTTTTATAATTAAAGTTGACACGTATAGACAACTAAATCAATTTTGACGTGATTGAACAGAATTTGAGGTGGTTCTAACACTTTCTTAATAGTCTTGCATTGTGGCATTTCTGTTTTATAGTTTGAAATAAGAGAGCTATAGATCCTTTTTGTCACGAAGGTTGTTATGCCAGGTTTCCCGGGGCCATATGGAGGATAAGTTATAAAGATATTTTCTGGACCTTTATAAACACAAAAATCTATTGAGAATACCAAAAATATGTACAACAGATCTCTGTTGTATATGCAAAACAGGAAGGCAAGCAGATGCTTGATATTATAGTGTTATGTTTATTCAACTTACGTTATGTTTATTGCAGCAGCTTCATAATGCAATACTGCTACCATGTGGAGCATAATGTTTTTTAAAATTGTGTTTTGGACTTTGAATTTCAGTTTAGTAAACAAATATGTCAGAAAAATTTTAGTAGAGGTATTAATTGTTTTATAGTCAATGATCTATTTATACTTATCTTTTGAAAAAATCAGACAGTTGTTTTAGAAATAAATAAGAGCAGAGTTAATCTGAATTTAAGCAATACTTTAGATTATAAATCATAGAGCAATTTCATTATTCTGTTGAGAAGTGAAAAATCTAAGTCTTGTCAATTATTGGTGTTACATTTTCAAGAAAAGATTTCAGTGGTTCATCAATTGTGATCCCAGGGCTTACTACTACTAATGCCTTAATATTTACAGGTCAATTACTTTATTAATGGAAAGGTAATTATCATTATAACAATATTTTAAATTGAATAGAAATATGATATGCTTAACAGAATTTGAAGTACCAATTTGAGTATAATTAAGTGTTCAAAACTAGGATATCAAATAAAGATAATATAGAAAAGAAAAATAGCTGTATATTTCAAAGTTGCTTTCAGAAGATGAAGCACTATGATAGAGAAATACCCACAATAAAAATTTGAGCCTCAAGTTTTTACATCCAGATACAATTGACACTTTCAACTAAGACTTATGCAAAGTAGAAATACAGTTTATTGTGGGAGGCAGATGTTTAGAAGAAGTGAAGACTCTGAGGAAGCCATCTGTGTGATCAAACCACAGTTCTCTCATATACTCACTGTCAGACTTGGACCATTTTCTACATATTTGGAATAAAAATAGGTTTATCTAAATAAAAATATTTTTGAGAATTACAAATGATAATATGAATAAAGCACTAAGTTATGATACTGGCAATATAGAAAGACCTCAATATTTGACTCTTTCTCCCTCCTCTTTCACCACCCTCCTTATACTCACGTAACCACTAAACTATCCCATGAGTTTTTGTTTCTTTGTTACTTTCAGTTTTATATTCCACATATGAGTGAAGTCATATAGTTCTTGTTTTTTTCTGTCAAGCTTATTTTGCTTAGGATGACGATCTCAAGGTCCATTTGTTTTGTCACAAATGGCAGTATTTCATCTTTTCTTATACCTGAGTAATATTCTGTTGTGTATATGTACCACAGCTTCTTTATCCAGTCATTCATCAAAGGACACTTTGGTTGTTTCCATGGAAAGAGAACTGACTGTGGGTGTTGAACACACAATGCAACACATAGATAATATAATGTAGAATTGTACACCTGGAACTTAACATAATTTTTACTAATCAATGTCACCCCAATAAATTTAACAGTAAACTTATTTATTGTTAATTGAAAGAATTCAGTAGCGAAGACTGCTATTAATGTAAACCTGTCAATCACTTTATGCTAAATTGTTTTTGGTAGGTTCATTCTCTTTCTGCATTCTCAGACCATCCAGGAAACTAGATTCAGATCATGTAGGCAGCTAGGTTCTATGGCTAACATTACACATAAAAAAATAATAAGATGTTCTTTTGCCTTTCCCAAACTCCATGAACAGCAATGCATATGTGCACTGCAGCATATACCTGGAATAAGGGCATATTACTCCCTACGTGTTAACAGTTTATTAATTTTTAACTTACATTTTAGGCTTGCTCTGTTTGTAGGGAAAAAAATTATAAGTCACTTATATTAGCTTTCTTTAAAGAGTGAGTTTCATCAAATTTCCTTTCATCTCAGAATAATACAAAACTAAAATTAAAATAGGAGCATATTTAAAAAGAATATCTTGGAACTACTCTTAAATTATATCTCTATTTATCTATCTATCTATTTATCCCAATGAAAAAATGTTAAAAAATGTTTAATGTTTAAGGCATGGTACTTAATTGAGGATATAAAGTAAAGTAAGAAACAAGCTTAAAAAAATGTAATTTATCAGAAAACAGTTTCTTTTATTTACTATGAGTATTTATCACATTTAATTAAAATATATTAACATCCATCTCATTTTGTTGCTTGTAAACAATAAGGTTTACATGAAAGCTTAAATAAATCTATGTATTATCATATAAAATTCTAAATATTTTTACTTAGCTTAACAAATATCCCACTGAAATTAGCTATTTAGAAGTACATGAAGATAGATAAACACATGGCAAAGTAGGTGATAGATATTTCTACATATGAAGTTTTTACATTATTATGTAATTTCATAAAAAGACTTGCAGAGTACTTTAGCATAAAGCTTATTAAAATAGAGAAATATATGTGTTTGTGTATATATAATATCATCATTACATATGTAATAAGATCACTCCATATACAATAAGACCATTATATCTCTCTCTCTCTCTCATATATATATATATATATGAAAAAGAAGATTCATTTTTCATTGCATAAGATCATTCTGAGAAAAATGTAAGGGAAATTAATTTGCAAAATGGAAGGATTGAACATTTGACACATCTTTGTTTCAAAGATGGGATTTTGGTATCTTAACTCTCAATATAGTCTCCAGGTAGACATAAACTCTGAGAGAAATCATGGATCCATGGAATAACTTCATGGACAGCACATATCAGGGTTTTCAGTGCCTGGGAGAAATTATGTGTATTCATTAACAGGAACTTGTTGAGGGAATGATTAGAATTACTCTTTCGTGGTTGTTCAAACATTCATCATTATAATATCTCATCCTGAATAATGATAGATTTGAATGGAAATATGTGAAGACATCTTTTTTCAGTTCACTATTTAAACTCTGTAATTTCTTAGAACTCTTTCCAACAAATGAAAAGTAGGAAGGCTCTATATGAATTCATTGGTTAAAAATGAAAAGGGAACCTTTTGAAACTAAATATCAACTTAATATTTTTAAAGAGTCAGAACAGGCTTTTTAACACTTGACCTGTGGTGGACATTCCCTTCAGACTCTCCTAAGTCTAAATTTACTCCTTTAGTACTTATTCTAACCTTTGATTTCAAAATTATTATGAAGGAGCTAATGATCAATTTAACTTTTTTAGAAAGTCTTTATATAAAGTGTTTATGCTATTGATATAATAACATTTGTTTGCTATGACTTTCATTTATATTTTGGTCAGAAAGTACTATGTTATGACTTAATGTCCTTCACTTTTAAATTTTTTATTTTGAATTCTAATATATTTTGCAACTTTCATTCTAACTTGTCAATATTCCGAAATTACACACACAAAAATGCTGTTGCCATTTTATAATATTTTAATTAATATAATAAATAATACCATATCATAAATATAAAAATTGACCCTATAATTAGTGCAGGTTACTTCTACTTTTAACAATATAGTAGTAAGGTTGAATCAGTTGGAAGCTCTTTTATCAGATTTACTAGTCATTAATTTATGCATTCACTCAAATAATATTTGTTGAGCATATACAATAATATTGGGAACTATGTAGGGACAACTATAAAGCAATGAGCAAACATATGTAGCTCTCATGGATTCTAGAAGAAAACAAAAAGATTAAAAACACAATTAAACAAGTGATTAATTAATTATTTTAGTAGTCTGAGTCGTCATGGACACTTCATAAGGATACAATAGCTAAACTGAGGGTTGAGCTGGGAATTAGCTAGATGGAACTTGTGCTTGAGGATAGAAATGGAAAGAACGATCATGACATGCACTTATGAAAGCTCTAATGAATGGTAAGGAAATGCAAATTCCTAAAAGAAAGTTGCTGAAGTATAGTTAGTGAAGTGTTGCAATTGTAGTTGTATCTAAAAAGTTTGTCAGTGACCATATTGTGTAGATACCCACAGAAAAACTGGATTATATTTTTAGCTATTTGCATTTTTGAAAATCTAATTTTTCTACAAAGGAAGTGAATCAGAGGCTAGTAAAGGTGGATGCAGCTTCATTAGATGAAGGCTGTTGCTTTGGTCAGGAAAAGAGAATACTGACTTAGTAAAGATTAGTAACCAAAAGGATGGAAGAGAGGAGAGAAGACAAGATGGCGACTGGAGAGGAGGTTCCTAAAGCCTCTCCCAGAAAACACAATTGAACGGCCGACCAGGAGCCAAGAAAGCGGACCCTGAGTGACAAACCGGCTGCTGAGAAATCCACAAATCGCAAGTAAACCTGAAGGCTGGCGAGAAAGGGGCGAGTCGGGGAGAGGGAAGGGAGCAGAGAC